>VWZV01009554.1:534863-664845 GCA_013397155.1 Irena cyanogastra | reverse complement strand
GTTTTTGGGGGGGGGGGGTTGTGCGATTTTTGCCTTGTTTTGGTTTTATTTAGGGGAATAGAAGAAACTCAAGTTAGGACTTTAAAAGCTTTAGGAAGGTGACAAATAGGAAATCCAACACCACTGGTTTTGGTTACATAGTTTCAAGCGAGCTCTTGCTGTGCATGTCGAAAGACAATGATTCCAGCTTCCTATAATTGTCTTTACCAAAATTAGCATCTATTTAGTGAAATGTAAGGATAGAAATAGATTTTAAAAAAATATGTAAACTATTACCATTAACTAATTTTTTTCCACGAACTGGCTCGTTCCATAGGGTTTTCTTACCTTTTCCCTCTCCTTTCAGAATGAATTTTGGAAGGCTGTTGGTTGGGATTCCTTTTTTTTTTTTTCTTTTTTAATTTTTTTTTAATTTTTTTACCCAGAGAGTTCCCAGCTGGCAACAGCTCTCTACCTTCCACAAAACTTGAAAGGCTGATGTCCCTTGCAGGAAATGAATGAGTCGATAACATCTGACACCAGTGACCAGTCCAGTGACCCCAACCTTAATTCCACTAATACTGGAGGCCTGAAAATCTCAGTAAAGACACATTGCAAATCCCACCCTCCTCCATTTTACAAAATCTCCACTTATTTTGCAACCTAAGAAAAACTTTGCAAACAATATATTTACATTCATTTATTAACGTGGTTTTGTAGTCATTCATTTATTCATCGAAGAACATATACTGAATTTTCTTTTCACTGAAATTTGCTAACAAGACATTTTGTCCATTTAATGAACTCAATCAACTCGTTTGTGTCTGTTTAACCAATATTCTAGCTTCTAAGGATTTTTTTTTATACCGAATACCAGTAAAATGAATCCATCTTTTAAAATAAAGACTTTTAAAACTTTAGTGAACGGGTATTTTCTGTCTTTTCGAGGGGAGGGGCAGAGGGATGTTGTATTTTATAAATGTGCCATTCTGCCACATTCTGCCATTCTTGGGCTGTTCAAGTAAGAGGTGTAATGATTGTTTTCTTCCGGTAACCTTAATTTCTTGTTCGTAACTGAGGTTTCACGTGTATTAAAATCTCGTACATTTATTATATATTAGATATTGTCCGGGTCATAAGATCCAAGCATATAAAATTACTGGAGATTTAATATTGCAAAATAATCGGTATTTTAAGGGGGGAAAGGAGGTTGTGACCCAAAAGCAGTGGTATGTTGCACGAATGCGTAAAGCAGGTCAGTGTAGGAAGTCGACCTGACTGTTGAAATAACCTATAGGAAATTTACGGTTGAAGACTGCAAAGGAATTTCAGGATTTAAAGCTTCTGCTCCACTTGTCAGGGTGCTTGTATTTGTACACTCTTGCTCACCCTCGCCTCTTTCTTGCAAACGATCACACTGAGCCTCCACCTTGGTGTTTCACACAGAAATGAGGCGCTAGCAGGGGAATTGCCGCTTTCCTGAAAGGCAACAAAAGGAGTAAACAGGCCCATGGGGGCAAAGGCGTTCCCCTTAATTGGGCAGACTGATCGACGCCACTTCCCAAACAACAGCAAGTGCTTTGCAAATGCATAAGCCCCTGGCATTCAGGTTCTGCACGGATCAGTTTGTTGCCTTGGCTTTTGTTTGTGTGTCCTTGGGATAAGAGAGGATGCTGGGGGGAGGAGGGGGAGGTTAAAAAGAAAGTCGGAGTCCAGGTTTTTACATGGTATGGGCAACGTTTAAAGCACACACACAGACACACATTTTATATATATATATATATATATATATATATATATNGATATATATATATATATGCGTGTATATATATATATATATGCGTGTATATATATATATATAAATATGTGTATATATAAATATATATAAATACCGCATGGAAAGACAGATAAATGCGAGTAGGTGGTGACGAGGACAGAATACTTTCATCTGTAACTTTACACTAAAGGAGACGGACAGATGGAAAAATAAAACTAATTCTTTTGTTTGTTTTTCACGTTTATAAAATACCATTTTAAAAGCGCTTGGCCGTGCGTACAGCAGCAGGAAGGGCTGGAGGGCAGGACCATAGCTGTGTACCTGTGAGCGCGGAAGGGGTGTGCCTTTGCAAAGGGGCTGTTACCAAGCCCGTTACACATCACGCATTTCTTCTCCGAATTGGATTCCCCCTCCCGCTGGCAGTGAAGACTTAAAACAGCAATCCCTGGTCACCGTTATTTCTCCCCTCTTTCCCCTCTTTGTCCTCTTCCCCCGAGCCTTTTTTTTTTTTTTTCCGCCCTCTTCTCCAGAAAATCCCTCTCTCTATCAGTCCTCTCCCAACTGCTGATTGAGGTTCACTGCAATTCTCGGCTTGAAAACTGGGCTCTTATTTAGGAAGTCATTAATCACATCCCCTCCCCCGGAAAGAGATGGCGGAGAAACCTGTGAAGTACAATTCCTCGCCCCATCCCCCCTCCAGAAATGTTGTGAAACGCTAGATCTCCGCACATTCTGGGGCATATTAAGGTGATACCGCGTTTCCGGCGCGCTTCTAATTTGAATGCGAAATTAGTAACGATCCAGTTGCGCATCTGCCCGCGTTGTGCGCAGAGGGTGCCACGGACGCCTGCCGGCGCTCGCCGTGCGTGTCTGCACACACGCGTGTCCCCCGTCCATGTCTGCGCACACGCGTGTCCCCCGCCCATGTCTGCGCACACGCGTGTCCCCCGCCCATGTCTGCACACACGCGTGTCCCCCACCCATGTTTGCACACACGTGTGTCCCCCGGCCATGTCTGCACACACGCGTGTCCCCCGCCCATGTCTGCGCACACGCGTGTCCCCCGTCCATGTCTGCGCACACGCGTGTCCCCCGCCCATGTCTGCGCACACGCGTGTCCCCCGCCCATGTCTGCGCACACGTGTGTCCCCCGTCCATGTCTGCGCACAAGTGTGTCCCCCGTCCATGTCTGCGCACACGCGTGTCTCCCGCCCATGTCTGCGCACCCGTGTGTCCCCCGTCCATGTCTGCGCACACGTGTGTCCCCCGTCCATGTCTGCGCACACGTGTGTCCCTCGTCCGGGAGCACCTCGCCTCCGTGTGCGTACGCGGAGCCCACCTGCGGTGGGCACAGACACCCCCATAATCTCCTCCTCACAGCCGCCCCTGCGTGCAGCTGTTGTTCAGTGGGCTGTATCTAGGAGCACACGGATCTTCCTACGGATTTCTGCATGCACGGGAGGGCAGAAACCCCAGAAAAATACGTCATCTCGATTTCCCGTAAAGAAGCGTGCAGATTAGCTGTCCGAAAAGGAAGGGGGAGGAAAAAAAAAAAATGCGCCGCGTTGGAAATTTCTTGTTCATTCATAAATTATTTTGGTGTGTCAGGCTACTTGAAATGGCGATTGGCTGTTCCTGCCTCCTGCCAACCCCTTAAGGATCCGATGCGAAATTAGTAGCAAGAAAGCATGTAATTGACCGAGTCACGTGTGCGCAGGGGGCCAGAAACGGAGCGAGAGAGACGGGGAAAAATCAAAAGAGGGAAAGCACATTAGACCATGCGAGCTAAATTTGCGATCGTTCAAAATCAGGATGTTAGATTAATGCAGAAGACCACTTCGATCCACAGGGAAAGTTTTCATCTCACGAGTTTGGAGCAGAGGGCCCGTGGGGCAACATGGCCGAAGGTTAATTTTCTTTTTCTATTGTTTTACTATGATTTTCGCTCGCTCGCTCTCTCCCCCTCTCCCCCCCTCCCCCCACCCCTTTTTAACCCAACTATGCATTACCCTTTTTTAGCAGCTCGCGCAAGGGGGCTTTCTCCAAACCCATTGTTACCCAGCTCAGAAACTGTTCCGTACCGCCCACACCGATTCACAACTTGAAAAGCTTTCAGGGGGCTATTGTTTGAATTGTTCCTGTTTGATTAAGCACAGTTGCAGTGGTGGGATGAGAAAAAGGCCGTACACCTGTCCCAACTTTAATCGAAAGTTTATTCCAAGGAGGGATGGATACACGTTGGAAAATAGTGGTTTCGGCGCTGCATGTGCAATAACCAGTTGTGCAATCTACCCAATTTTGCTTATTCTCTCTCCTCCACCCCTCCTCGGCCGGCCTCCCCCCTCGCCCCCCCGGTCCTGCGCCTTGCGAGGAGAGACTAATTGGGCTGAGAATTTCTGTTGAGAAATGGGATCGGTCTTAAACCAGCAATATTCAAGTAAAGTATCGCGTTCCGTGCTGTAATGTGGCTGAAAGATGGAGTTAAATGGAAAAATACACGTATGTACAGAAACGTGGGCTGCCCTGGGCTCAGAGAGAGGGAGTGCGCAGTGTTTCCTCTCTGTAACCTCCGGTGATTTAAATTTTTTACGTATTTTGGGGAGAAGGTTGAATATTTTAGGATTTAGGAAAAATACGCACTTTTCACTGTTTGCTTTCTGATTTTGTTTTGTTCGCCCCCTCCTTTATTTTTTTTTTACCCCGTTCCGTTTGTAGTAACTCCTTTATACAGCGGCAAAAGGATGTTACCAGAATTTAACTCTTTGCTTTTCATCTTGTCCCTCTCTTCCTTCTTTTTCTCCCCCCTTCCCCCCCACACCCCCACATCCCCCGCCTTTCCCTGTACCTCAGCAGGGGCGAGTAAAGGTGGAGACGAACCCGGGAAGTTGCCGGAGCAGGAAGAAGAAGAGGAATCCCAGGTTTTGCACGGAACCGGCCATTGCAAATGGTTCAATGTGAGAATGGGATTCGGGTTCATCTCCATGAGCAACCGAGAGGGAAGCCCCTTGGAGTCTCCAGTTGATGTCTTTGTACACCAAGTAAGACCCGTTTTTGTCTTCCATCTCAGCCTGCCACATTTGGTTGAGCTCAGTGGGACTCCGGTTTTATGTAAAGAGAAGTAACCTATTTTTTCTAGGTATTTAAGTACATCTGTAGTTAAAGAGTTGCCTTAGGTAGTGGTTTTGTTGGCAGTGTACAATTTGAGTAAATAAGGTCGTTAGATTGCGCTTAGTCTCAGTGCCTGGTGATTTGTGCGAGGGTATAATGTTTCTTCCTATCTTCCTCCTTGGTTAGAAAAGTCTCCCGTGGTTTTTATTTATTTTCAAATGTCACACTTTTTAACAAGGTTTATCATTTGTCACCAGACTGATCAGGAGCAGATATGCCTTTCCTTGGAAACTGTTTAAAATTTAGCTGGGAAAATGATAAATAAATGTCGGGTTTCATTCAGATAACATTTGAATACAGTTTTAAACGATTTACTTGTAAACCTCGAATTACTTTTTAGAAGCTCATCTGAGATTAGTTAGTGAAATTAAGACATAATTATAGTGTTATTTTGCAGTAATTCAGACCTGAGAGTGTCCCTGTGGTGGTACTCTAAAGCGTGTATGTGGTTTGGTTGGTTGATTTTTAATGATTCCTTTCTAGGGAGAAAAAAAATAAATTATTATTAAGTATTCAGACCAAAAGCGGTGTCTCTGTAAGGCTGTTGGGGAGACAAGGGGTGTATGGCCCATGGTTTTAATTTTAAGCACAGCAGCATGGATGGTTTCGTGTTTTGAACGTGGAAACTGGTATGAATGCCTTCATGTTAAACGAGTTACAGATGCAAAATAGGTACAAAATATTAAGGGAACTTTTTTTGAGATCTGTACTGTGGTTTGTGAAGAAGACCTTCCCTGGTCCTTCTGTAAGTCTCCAGTGGCAACAATGCTATTTTGAATTCCACCCATCCCCTCTGTGATCAGAGAAGAGAAGAGAGGTATCAGGTAGAGAGACCATTTTGGGGTTGGCTAGGGCCATGTTAGGGAGGCAAAAAGCATCTTTTTACGTGGTTGTCCGTGCTCTGTGACGTTTGCAGTGACGGTGAAGGGGGTGTTCCATGATTATATAGTGACTCCCTTTTCATGTTGCGTTTGGTGGCCCGGCTTTATTCTGCAGTAACTTTATCAGGCTTTTTTAAAGCATACACTTTTGATTAGGTTGGTAAAAAGGTGGCTGAAACTTCGGAAGAAACTGCTGCTGTGGCCTGTTGCCTTGCAGCGCTGGGTGGGGTGGATTTCTGGTCTTGCTGCCTTACATGTGCCCTTGCACCTAAGGGCCTGCACTTCAATACAGCTGCTTGCATTCGAAATTATGTACAAAGTGTAGAATCCAGTAGTGAACTCACTAAATTCCCACACTTCCTGCTTTGTACTGGCATATAGGCTGCCTCCTCTTTGCTGCTGCTTTTTCTCTTTAGAATTGAATGAATGAATGAAACACTTATCAAAGAAGGAGGAGTCTTCCTCCTTTTCCCCTTCCTTTCTTTGTGTCTTAAGTCACGAAGTTGCTCTTTACAGTTTTATAAATTTACTTAAAAGATAAAACCCCCTCTTTCTTAATGTAATTTTGTGTTATTGTATGTAATTTTTTTGCTTCTTGAATAGTAGAAGACGAATATTTAAAACCTAGCAGTGCTGTTAATAAAAAACACATTTGGAAACAAAGATATTCTTAGAGCTGTGGAAATAGAGAAGTATTGAACTGCATGATAACCTGATACATTTAAGTAATTCTAGACAAGGTTTTCAGTTTCATAATGGAAAGTAGTCATAGAAAATAATAAAGTAGTAGTAAATTTGGAAGTCTGTATTGAGTTGTGTCCCCTAAAGGAGGGGAAGAGAAGGAAATGTTAGACAAGTTTGTTTATTACAGTTTAATAATCTACAACTTATCCATATCCTTGGGTTTCCAAGACAATAACAGTGTAAGATGCAGTGAAAAATACCATGTTTCATTGCATGTTAACTGCGTGCCTCAGTTATTTTGAGTTTACTTAGAGATACATCTTACTGAGTGAAGTTATTATTAGTATTCTGCAATGAATTGCTCTTGCAGCAAAGTATGTTTCTCGTCATTTTCATTCTGATGAAATCTAAGGTGCATACATATAAACTTCACAGTGACATGAATCGTCTTTCCATCAGTTTTCTGTGTAATGTAACAGGGAGAACTACCATCTACTGCGTTTCAGAGTACATTTTAGATAATTGATATTGCTACATAGAATGCTTTGTTAGCTAACTAGCTGACCAGTTCTAGCAGTAGCAGCCAGAGCATAAAAATGTCTTTAAATCTGTAATGTTACTTAACACTGCTGCTTGTACAACAGTCTGTTGCCTGAGTAGTGATTGGACCCTATTCCTATTAGTTTCATTAATTTGAAAAAAATTGTCATGTGAAGGATCCTTTTCAAGGCAAAGATGTTAGTTTATTAATCTGTTGAAACAAAACACTACTGTTCAAAACTACTTTGAAAACACTTCATCATTTAAGTGTGTGCAGGTAGTATTGCATGCGTTCATTCACTCATTCTGCAGTTCGTAGCTACTAGTATAATTTTATAGAATTAGGCAGTCTAAGCAGGGGAGAGAAGCTTCTAGTTTACTTAGTCAAAGTCCTGTCAAAGCTAGCTTGAACCCTGCAACAGTATTTTTACTTTCTTATCTTACCCTTTTTTGGTGAGGTTATGCCCAGACCTACTGTATGTCAAGTCAAAATTCCTGTAATAGTTTAACCTCATTATACCTAGACTTTTGAGCCTGCAATAAACAATTTTGCTTTCTTCTTGGAGTTCCCCCTTAGCTATGTGTGGATTATAGTCACATTTTTCTAAAGTCAGTGCTTTGCTAATTGTATATATTGATATATTTTTAGAGGACCATGCTTTTGTTCGGACTTCTCTTCCCCTTCACCCAATGAAAGTCCTATTCATGAAACCGCTGTACTATTGAGTTTTTAACCCTGCCTTTTAAGTCCCTCCTTTGGTGTTAATCATTTTGATTGATCTCCTCTGAACTACCTTCAGACCGTTGTTACCCTTCTGGTAATGAAGTACCTAGAGCTGGATGCATTATTTAAGGTAGAAACATGTCAGCCATTATATACGTGTATCTCTGTGTCTGCAATGAAATTTGGTACACTTACACACGTCCACAGACTTTTCCTTTTTAGTTCTATTCTGATACAGCTTATATCTTTAAGTCTTGTGTTTGAGTCATTCAGGGTCATATAAAAATGATGAGTTCTAAAAACGATTTGATTTTTTGAACAGAAGCCATGCTCAGTGCAGCAATGTGCCAAGTCAACTCTGTCTCTTCTGAAAAGAAAAATGGAAGAGTAGCAATGATAATCCTTTGTAACATTTTTAAATCCAAGGAATGTGCACCTTACTGATTTTGGCTCAATATTGTCATATGTTCTCTTTATAAGTTACCATGGAATGAAAAATACAGCTTGTTTCTCTGTTGTGATGTGAATTCTGGACCTAGTTATGTGTGAGTGGCTCTTATTAAATTTTAGAAGATCTATTTGTCAAAGGGTAAAACAAACTGGAGAGGTGAAGTGAGGGAAACCTTTTGTGGTGCACGTGAATAAAGGTCTTCAGTGCAAAGAACTCAGAAGAGCTGAAGTTCTCATAGAATCAGAAAAGGCTGGTGTTTGTTAAAATTTTTTTGCACATTCAAAATCAGACACAAATATGTACTGCTTCTTTTGGACACTGTCAGTAAGGCAAAAATGCTGCATATTCTTTTTCACACACACTTTGTACAGAAACAAGTCTTTTTTCCTTTGCTTAGTGCAAAGCGCAGATGTTAAAGATGATAATGAACTGTGGGGTGCTGACTGTAAACAGATGCAATTAAATGCACGTTTGTGAGTATTGAGGGTTAAAAACTTATGTCTGTTTCTCAATAATGTGTTTTTTCAGGATGGAATGCATTGTTCAGTTTAGATGGAGTTTGTTGGGACCTGGCTCTGTAGTCCAAAATTCTTACCACAATAAGGGATTGATACAAGATTTTGGAACTGGGACCTTAAATACAATCATTCTTTGGGATCCTCTTTTATGAGATGGGGAGAGGAAGGAAGGGAGGAGCAGCATGTAGGAGCTGGTGTATTTTGTCTTCTCATTAAAAGGAATATAGTTGGCTTGAAATTTTTCACTTTCATCTGAACATTCTTACTGTTACTACAAAATTTGGTAAAAATGGAAAACACCCCTTTTTTCTTGCATTGAGTCCTTCTGCACTGCGCTATCATTTATGTATTACAAAAATTGCTCTTACTGTTTCAAGTACCTATAACAAAAGAAGGAGGAAAAATTACTGAGACTATTTTGAGTGTAAACAGAAGAATAAATGGAAAATGAGCAGCATCTGAACAGCCTTTTCCCTTAATGTGAGCAACTATCCTTTTCAATGATGAATCAGATGCCTGTTCTTTGAATTCCTAGTTTTTAGGCACAGTTGAACTACTTTTTCTATGACAGAGTAGGGCATGACATTATACACTCAATGCTGACTTTCTTATATTGTGAGCACACGTGATCCTTGCTTTTTCAAGGATGCATTCATTCTTTCATCTACCATATCTTTTTCATTTTTGTTTTATTGGGAGCCTTTAAAAACAACCTAATTGCTCAGGATAACTGGAAGTCCTGGGCAAGCAAGTGGGATCAATATTTCATTGCTCCTTATGTTTAATATGACATAGGTATGCCTATTTGGAGTACAGAAGTCCCCACGCAGAGTACGCTGTTGCAGACTTGTAGTCTTTGACTTCTGCTAGGGATCTGACAAGCTCCATCCTAATCAAAACAAAAGTGGCTAGCAGGATTTAGGGAGGGAGGCTGAGGAAGGAAGCGAACAGTGTGTCTGCAGTGAGCATGTGTGTGGAAGATCCGGCAGGCATCAGACGCGGATGTCAAAGTCTGCTCAGCAGCCTGAGCCCATGTAGCATCCGTCACGGGATGGAGCCAAGCTTTGGCACTCACCAGCTGTGCTGCAGCATGCACAGAAATGATGGGGACCACTGGTTGTGGTGTGAAGTGCTTTTTTTTTTGCATTTTGAAAAATTTGTTTTGGCTACTAATTAGTGTATAAGTTAGCATAGTGTATGGACACATAAACAGGAGCCAAAATACTTCACTGACAGCTTGATGGTTTAAGATGGTTGTCTGAAGAAACTTGCAATTTGATTATTTGAGTTATGGAGCTGCCATCTTCTTAACCCTCCCTATTTCATCTATTTACATCTAACCCCAACACGGTAGTAAATTGTTATTAGTAAACCTATATAGTATTTAAGTGAATGGCAACACCATTAAAAACCTAAGTGGTGTTGAATCAGACCAGACTTCGCTGGAGAGTTTTAAACCTTGCATGTTGACAAGTAGAAATCACAAGTGGCCCAAAGGCAGAGGGTTGCAGTGGGACAACTTTGTTTTAAGAGGTATTTCCCTCTTTGGCAGACAGCATGTGCACCCTTTCCAGAGCATGCTATCCTCCTTTTCTCCAAGACTGAGGAAGTTGTGCACAGGGGTTGGGATACTGGAAGGAAGAGGATATTTTGTCTGGGGCACAAACATAAGATATCAAAGCAGATATATGAACCAAAGCTAAAAGGAAATGAATTGTCAAATTGGGAAAAATGTTGTTATTGTTGCTTGTTCTGGTTTGCAACTACATTACCGAGCTAGTAGGTACATTTAGAGCCATGCAGAGTTTTGTTTCACAAAGTATACTCCCATGTAAATATTGTTTGATTCATTTTCCTTAAGTAATCCATTGCAGTAAAGGCCTGCTATATTTCCCCAGTGATTATCAACAGAAGCGAAATTAGGCCCACTGGTTTCTACAAAGGTGTATAAAAGTGACTGTAAAAGTGTCATTTAAGAATGATCCTAGGAACTAGAAACTAGAGGATAAAGACCATTTATCATGCTTTTTAAAACCAACACAAATAAATAAGGATATACTGTTTAAATTTTTAATTCCCTGTATGTAGGAGTGCTTTTTTTGCCTTTTTAAAATCAACTGAAGGTAACCAGGACTGTTAGAGAGGTATTGTGTGGTGCTTGGCTCTTTTTAAAGGACAGCTCTTCAGGACAGATTTGGACTGGCTTTTGCCTGATGGATGGATATCACTGGTGAAAGCAGCGAATCCTTAAATTGCTTTTACATCAGCAGAGTATCACTAAACACCTCTGCATGGAAGGTGGGGAAATGCATCTAATTGCTTAAGCCTATTCAGTTGAAGAAACTGGAGTCCATGCTTTTCCTCGGATTAGTCTGGCTGGTTCCGACTTAAAATGGAGGGTGGGTTAACTACTTGGGAGATGGCTAAAGGGAATTCCAGATCCCTACTCCAGAGATGGCTTGGCTGCTTGTGGGGCAGCTGTGGACCTTGCTGCAAGCTTCGCAGTCTGCTGTATCATGGAAAGCTGGCACTGAATTCTATTTTTTCCGAACATGCAAGGCTGTAACGTGCAGCAGGTTCAGCAGCTGCTCTGCAAGCAGCCAAATAAAGCTTTGCAGTAGCAGTGTGGGGTGAATAGGTGGAGGCTTAAACTCCTACAGCCACCCTTCTCTGTGGGAATCCTATGGAGATGACTTGACTTTTACATTTGGCAGCGGTGCCGCTGCCTCAGTAAGCTTCAACAGCTTTTGTACCACTCTTCATGTTGGACTAGGATAAGTGCTTGTGGGCCTGCATTGCAGACTCAGCTGGGGAAGTGTTCGGGTTTGTATCTGATTTTTGTATCATTTCTCATAGCACAGAATCCCCATGATCATCCCCACAAATAAGGGTGGGCAGTGTTGGCACCATGGAAGGGTGGCCAAGGGTGCAAGCAAGCAGCAGCCAGGGTGAGGTAGGAAAGTATTGGAGGAAGGATCTGGAAGCTACTGTCACAGAAATGTGATGAATGAAACTGCAGTCTCCTGGTGCAAAATAGCAAGACTTCTTGTGTTGCCACCTTCAGCTGGGGATGGAGAGACAAGGGAAGTGCTAGTGACTTTTCAAGGAAAAGGGTGCTTGAGGATATTGGCATGAGTACAAGCATCTGAGCTCACTTTGGAAGTGAAATGTTTCAGCAATCTTTGTGTCACATTTCAGTCTTCCAGTTTCTCTTTTTCTTGTTTAGTGATTACAGCTCAGTGGTGGCACTGAAATATATTGACTGCAGTTTTTTAAAAGCACTGTTTGTAAGGCAGACAAAAAAAAAATCAAGGAAATTTTGATTCATACAAATAATATGTGGACTTTTTCTTCTACAGAATAGAAATAAGCAGATTTACAGGGCATATTCATAATAATTTGGATAGATCTTTTTAGAGATAGGTGAGGTCTTAGTGAAATTAGTTGACAATCTGGAAAGTACAGCTCCTTAATTATTCCATATGTATGGAATTTCAACTTTGAAAATTAAATACATCAAAGCATTTGAGACTATTTGTCTGAGAGTTTGCAGAATATTCTTATTCTATTATCAGTGCAGGAGCCAAGAAAATCACATGGTTTCTATTCCAAAATTCTGATCTGGTGCTAGAATTGCATTTTTTAGAAGGAGGAAGGCTGAAAAGCATGGATTCACTTCTTAGCATCATAAGTTAATATTTTCACTGGTTAAAATTGTTTAGCACGTAAAATCTGAGTAAGGCATATGTAATCAATATTTGGAGTGTATGAATTCATCTACAAAATCAAAGTAATATTTCATGACTATAACAGATCTTGTGCACTGTCAGAAAATGCTAATGTTGTTATTACATTCATAAATGTGTAATTCTCGTCAATTTAGCTGATGGTGGCTTTCCCATCAAAGATAATCTGTTCCCAGGGAGGCCTTCTTTTAATTAGTCATGCTAATTTATAGTTATGCAGTGCTGAGAGAATTTTTTTTTTTTTTTATTGTTTTCATTATAGTGCCACGTGAGGCTACTTTAACATTTGTGTTACAACTCCCTGTTTATGGTCATATAAATACATGGACTGAAATAAACTCTGGTCTGAAACTGAGAGTAAAAGTGATAGCCGTTGTGTTCTTTAACAAGACCAGAATAAGCATCATTTCATATTTTTTTCAAAGTTCAGATGTCGTTAAAATCCGTTAATTGTGCACATGTGCTATAATTTTAAAAATATTTTATTTCATTTACAACTGTGTTTTGCAAGGTGGTAATCAAAATCTTGGTTAGTTTTATGAGCCATTTGTAATAATACAATCTTAGGGGAAATGAGGGGCTTTAAAAAGCCTCTGCTGACCATGCGTAATAATTTCTGAATATTCTTAGACTTATTGTACTGAAAATATTAGAAATATATAAATGTAGTAGTATTGAGCATACCTAATAGACCCAAGCTGACTTCCCTAGATGTTGGATTAGACCCCCAACTTCATGCTGTATTTAAAATATATATTGTTCTCTCACCCAGTTTAATTACCTGGTCTAAGACATGTAGATTATACATCCTGAGAATCAGCCATTTTTGACATTAAAGTGGAATAAGATCCAAGAATTATTCACAAACTTGTTTGCTGCCCTCTTCCCCAGATATTAAACACAATAGTACATCAAGTGAATGGAAATTTGAGAATTGTTTAGTTTGAGAAGTGAATAAAAACCTCTTCTTAATGCAGTGAAATTACGACATCCCTTCTCTTCTTGTTGATTACAGACCTGGTGGGCCAAATTCTGCTCAGTATTCTCACGTGAAGTGGTCCTGCTGACCTGTGAAGCTTAGAAGTGGATGTTACGACACTTACATGAATGTTTTTACTTGAAACGATGTGGTTCACAGGCTTTTGTTTTCATAAGGCTGTAAGCGTGCATTTTGTGCTCAAAAACAACCTGAACTGTTCTCCATATAGTCCCTAAAATGTGAGGTAGTAAACAAAGTTTGGGTCACTGTTGCTTAATTAAAAGTTGGCTAAAAGTGATACAACTTGTCAAGTTCATGCATACATACTATGTTATGTATGTAATTTGTATATACTTTTCACAGTATGCTACTTTTTTCCTACTGTGAATGTATAATATTAATGCATTCACCTGGCCATTCATCTACCAGTCTGCTCTGATGCTAACTTTTTTTCCAAGGCTTGGTTTTTTTTTAACGTGAGGTGTTTTTCCATCTTCCTGTTGAAAAATTGCTCAATCCCAAATACGTTCCTCACAGTAAGAGAAAGTGGGAGAAGTATGTGAAATACTCCCAGTGTGGGAAAGAGCCCTCACTGTGGGCACAGGCAGGTTCTGTTGGAGGTGAATGTGGTTCATCCTTGCAGTGGAAGTGCCTTTGGGAAGTTGACCAGTTACTGAGTCCTGTGCAGGGCCTTTGGTTTCTGGCAGGGCTGATGGGATGCAGTAGGTATTGGGAAATTTTTTTTTAAAACCTTGTAATTTGGAGTATTACATATCTGTGTTGACGAGGGGGAGGATGGGAGTCCTACTGGCTGTATCCTTTAGGATCTGTCTTCTTCCCAGGCCCTGGTGTTAGGCATGTAGAGATAGTGCTCAGAGACAAGGGAGAGCACTGACTGGTGGGGAGGAGGAAGTAGCTGAACCTTCTGCTCAGACAGGGGCAGGTGGACAGTTCACAGATTTAGAGGCATTGTATAGTCCTCAAATATTTGTAAATGCAGTTAGTCAAAAAGTTTCCATCTCACCACAGTCCTCAACGGGTCTCCACTACAGTGAATACATTCTCATTTGGCTGTGCCAAATCTGCTTTGTTTGCCTGCTTTGTTGTTTGGTTTTGGAGGTTTGTGTGCCTGTGTGTGTGTTAATTAAAGAAAGCACGTTACATTTGTAATAGCTGTTTTACATGAGTCAAAATCACATTTGTTCAATGTTTTCATGTAGCATGTTTTGCAGAAATTGTTTATTGGGTGGATGGGAATTGTAGGGTAGAAGTGAACCCTGTAAGGAATGTGTGGTTTCTTGTGTAGGGCTCTGTGTGGCTCTAGCATGCAGGCTGATCTTAGGGCATCCTGTTTGTTGTGTTGGATGTTTAGAAACTACTGCAACCTAGGGAAAAAAAAGATAAAATAATTTTTACAAGTGTGTTTAATTGGCTTCAGGAATTAGTGGTAATTGTTAAAGACAGACATTTCTTGAGGGTGATTGATCTGGATGTGAAGCAGATGCATTAATAAACCAAGAAACCCTTCATTTCTGATACTGTAGAGAACTTTACATGTCACCGTTGACTTTACAACACTAGTCACAAAGAGAGGACTGTGGGATTGAACCTGTAGAGGGTAAGAGAGCAAAAGATTTTAAAGGTACATTGTTAGGATGAAAACAATATTCAAGATTTTTAGGCAGAAATATAGTACATGTGAAGATTAAATTTTTGCTTAGACTTTCAGGAACAGGATTTTGTTAGTGTTAGTTCCTGCTTTTCAAACACTAAATGGAGCAGTAATTACCACATCTTTCACTAAGGAGTGCTTAATTATCCTGGACTACAGTCCATTACCTACCCTAAGAAAGTAGGTTATCAGATTCTCCTCTTAGCAATGCCTTCTCTTCCTCAAGAATTAAAAAAAGAAGTTTACAATATTCCAAAATAAAATCTATTCGATTTTAAAATGTTTAAAATTATATAAATTCAAGACACTGATTGGGAAGGTTCCTTTAAATTTGATCTGTGCCTGCATTGTCTTCAGCAGAAATTATGAAAGACTTCTATAAAAAATAAAAATGTGTATTTCATTTTATATGTATTTATGTTTAGTAACTACATTTTTCAAGAATGCAGATGCTTTTTAAATTAATCTGCAGTCTGCTTTGAGCAACATCTCTTTATGTTTGATAATGTGATTGGTAGATCCAGATTCCCTGAAGAATTGTCACATTAATCTTCATTCATTTACTTACATTGAGCAATTACATTTTTTTTTTTTCAAATGGCACATTATTTTATTTTTGTTGTATAGTTTCTTTTTTGCTGACAATAATCATCAGTAGTTTATTGGGAAATGATAGCCCGTTCCATGCTTGTGTGGGTTTATTGTTAATCCTCACACAGTACTTCTTCTTTGGATGATCATTCTTTAACTGGTGACAGCTGTAAATGGACTAAGATTAGACTGCTGAAGTGGCTACAGTTGGAGCATTTGGTGAAAGAGGAATTATTTTTAGCGTCCATTATCAGATAGTATAATCAATGTTTAAGATTTTCTGTGATCCACATATTAATATCTTTTTAAGGGGAATCAGTATATTTTTAAAAATTATATATAAAACACTACTATGTTTTTATAGTTACAAATTGATTTCCTTTTATCTGAATGTCCATTACAAGGGATCTAAGCCAGCACTGACCACGGTAGGTGTCATGAAATGCACCTCTAGTATATTATATTCTCTTGAGTGAGCTAATGGCATAACATGGTTGATTTTGTTGCAGTATTTCTGGTTTTAGGATGATAAATATTATCTATTTGTTAAATTCTTAAAAACTGGTAAGCCTGAGCTTAGTTTCTGTTTTCTCCCTCCATCTGATGTGCATTTTGAAAGTACAGGATGTTTTATCTACATTTTAAGGACCAAATGTTGCTAAGAGATGAAATGTTGAGCCAGGTGAAGTCAGTGAAATAGTTGTCACGGAGTTGCAGTGGATATGCACAGTTTGTCTCAAGGATTTTTTATCTGATAGTTTCATTTGGGAGCTTAGATACTTAAACCAGAAAAGCTTGATTAAATAAATGAAAGGGGGTTTTGTGTGTATAAACTATCATCAGTGAACTTGTTTTTTACTATCTTTGTGACAGTTTCGTAATCTTTAAAATGCCCCTAAAGCTAATTGTATAACAGCATTATTTGTATGAACTTACCATACACAAATGTTCATCTGAATTTCTTGCAGCACAGGATCTTCATTAATTTAAGTATTGCTGTGCCACTTTGTGGACAAGTTTGAAATTCCTGGCATGTTAGGTCTGAAAGAGGACTTGGCAGATAAAAATGTGTACTGATCTACGATTTTCTCCACTTAAGTGAACATGCAGAAAATTTAGTACAGTTTTTTTTTTTTGTTAGTGTTTAATTCCAGAGATTTAACAAAGTTAATCTGAATTTGTATGTCTTATGAGCACATTGTTATGGGCACACTAACATCTCACTGCCAAATTTTTTAAGACGATGGACAAAAGAGCAAATCTCTTCCTTTTATTAAATCTGTATGGAAGTAAATTATCAAACAATAAGGGACATGCTAAATACAGAAGAAAGACACTAATCCTTTCTTCCTTTAATAATTGGTTTGTTGAAAAATCCTTTCTTCCTTTAATAATTGGTTTGTTGAAAAATACTGATTACATTATTGTAATATAAGATTTACACATTTACTAAACAAAATACTTTTGTGTCAAAAGCAGCTGTTAAGATTTTGAAATGTTAAGTGTCCATTAATTTGACAAATTTTATCAAAAGCTTTCTGGTAGCAACGTTGCTATTAAAATGTTACTATTAAAAAGCCACATTCAAGCAGTAAGGAATCAAATCGGAAAAATTAATTTAAAAATTATGCAAAAACCCACACTAAAATATTCATTATGAATAGATGCTAATATAGGAAGTACAAGATCCCTGAGATATCTGCGTACAAGCCTTGTTTTCATCTTCTACAGCATTCCTGCGTGTTTCAGGAAACAGGTTTAACAATGTAGGTCACTTCGGGTTCTGCTGCGCGGAGGAATGGCAGAAGGTGATGCAGACTATAACCGCGATTTTTGTATTTGCCAGTTCCCTTCTGGATCAGTGCAGATCTAGAAGGGGCCAAAGGAAAATAAATATTCTGGGCCTTAATTTTTCTGCTCACTGGCAAGATTTGCCCGTCAGCTGCTGACTTCGCCGCCGCGCTGCAGCTGGCGCGGGTGGCGGAGAACCTCCGCTCTGGCGGGGGCTGAAACTGCTTTTCCTCCGGCATGGACGTCGTATTAATTGTGCGATCGCTGTTACCGCCGCGGCAGGGCAGGGTGCTTCTGCTGCAGGAGCTGCTGTGGCTGCTGCGGTGCTGGAGGCACTGTAGGACGGAGCTGAGAGTTTGGGTGGGCAGGGGGTGTTGGGGGTGTTGGGGGCGCGAGTGCCGCGGCGGCGCCGAGGAGGGGCCGGGGCCTCCCTCCTTTGCGGCGCCCTCCGCTCCCTCCCCTGCCCGGCCGCAGCGGCAGCGGCAGGAATTTGCCCCCTCCCGGCTCAGGTTGCAAGCCCCGACCGAAGCGGGGAAGCGAGGGTCAGGGCTATTCATTGCCTATCGCTTCCTCGGGCCATTTATAACCTGGTCCTCCCCGGGCAGCTGACTGTGGTCCAAGGAAGTGATTGATATGAGAGATTCAAAGATTTTATTACTCTCTAAATACGGTTTAAATGGTCGGTTTGTTTGTTTTATGTAAAGAAACAAAAAAGTTCGTTTGGCACACGGTGCAAAACTGGAAAGGCTGATTAATATATTTGAGGATCAAAATAATGATAGATCAAAACTGTCTGGGTCGCAGCACTGCTGGAACTGATGGGGTTAGTGCTGCATGTGCTCCATCTCCCCGGCAGTGGCACACAGCCATGCCCTCCACTGGGGTGCTGGCGTGGTGCAAGCAGGGACGATCACAGCTCCCCATGCTCAAGGACCAGAACCACAGAATAGTCTGAGTTGGAAGGGATCCACAAGGGTTGAGTCAACTTTTAGCCTTGCACAGGACATCCCCAAGAGTCATGCCATGTGCCCAAGAGCCTTGTTCAAACACTTCTTGAGCTCTGTCAGGCTTGGTGCCATGACCACTTCCATGGGGAGCCTGTTCCAGTGCCCAACCACCCTCTGTGTGAAGAACCTTTTTCTGATATCCACCCTAAACCTCCCCTGGCACAACTTCAGGCCATTCCATCAGGTCCCATCTCTGACTGGCAGAGAGGAGAGATCAGTGCCACCGTTCTCTGGATCAGGGATGGCTATTATCAGCCATGGCCAGTCTGCCATCAGCTGCAGGGCACAGTGATACACAGGCAATGTGAATAAAAGCCCTGTGAAGCAAACACTTTTCCCTGGAGCTTTGCCACCGTTTGTGGCAGCACTGTCCATACTGGGCTGTGGAAGAAGCCAAGCTGGGGCTCACTGAGCACCTGCACCCTGCCTGGCCCACAGGAGGTGCTGCACACCAAGATGGCAGCAGGGGTGACATCAAGAACAACTCTGAAAAGAGATGCAGCCTCCCTTTAAGGAGCCATTTGTTTGCTTCGTTGATGCTCAGAGGAAGAATTAAACTTGGGTAGTCATGTCATCGAGCCCAGCTCTTCAGTGAATGGCCCATATGGGGATCGAACCCACAACCTTTGGTCTTATCATCACCCTGCTCTGACCGACTCCACAAAGATGATAAAAAATTTGGCACATCACAATTTTCTGTGACCTCTCGGGCTTGCCCCCCTAATGATCAAGCAAACTAAATAACACACCACCTTGAAGCAGTCATATTTACAGAAATATTTGAAAAGGAATAAATTTTTAATAACAAATTATTCTTCTTGAATTGTTAGAACTTTTCAGTGATGTTTTACCTCATATCTTACGATTTCTTTTTAACTTCTGTGTTCTGTTATGTGACAAGACAGAACTTTTGAAAAATATTCAGCAAAATTATCTGCTTTTGTTTATTTGGAAGGACAGCAAAGTCCTTCATACTAAAAAGTCTTTCAACAAGATTAATGATTGCTGGATTCCAATCTTGCAAACACTTGTTCTTTAAAGTAAGACCTGTTCATGTAAATAAAGGTTTCAAGATTCGGACCTTAAATATGCAGCTTTTATAACTAAATGGTCTTCTGCTTTAGTCTGTCCTTGGGTGAAGTTCCACATGGACTTGATGGGATGTTTTTTCCTTGTGTTATGAGTAGAGCTTTACTACTTGAAATACTTTTTTGAAAAAAGAATTGATAGTCTATAGAATTTTTTCATTATAAAAAAACTCAAAAAATAGTGCATAAACATACTTTATATACTATAGATGAAATACATATATTTCTTCACAGTAACAGTTTTTCTCTAATGGAAATAAAGTCAAGTAATCTTTCCCAACGCAGGTCACAATATGCTGGTTTTTTGGTCTCTGTGGGTGATTTTTGCAAAGCTTTTACAAGTTTTCTGGCTGTACTTTATAACAGCATTATTAAAACCAGTATTTTTTACATTCCTAAGTATAAAATGTGCTTCCAGGCTGTCAGCAGTGTTTAATGATTCAGCCCTCTGGGACGGTGTCTCCTATGGGATGAGTTTGGTGTCATGCCATTGACTATGATACATTTGTGTCAGTTGCTCCTTCCTCCCCCATCAGCATCCTGCTTGCTGGAATCTCTTGGTTTTTTCTGATAACATTTTTTACTTGCAAACGATTTTCTTAGAAGCATATGTTATGAAAGGAGTTTTTACAGACAAGCCTAAGGTTGCTTTGGTTGTTTCAAAATAGTACAGGGATTAAAGGCTGCTTTACTTTTATTGCTGCCTTCAAATAGGTGGCACGTGCTTTTTGAAAGTGTTTTTCAAGCAGAAGTATTTAATGTTTCCAGTACAAAGTATGTTGGTTTTCTGTAGTTTTCATTAATCCATCTGTGCCTTATATTTACATATTTTCAGATAAACATAGGGTTGTTTTACAAAATGTACAGTTTTTTTAATATACAAATCAGATAACTGGAATATTTAAATGATGTTTTGTATGAAGTTAGCTACTTATTTTAACCTTTCTATGTAAAGTTTTTGTCTTTTTTTAATGTTAATGTTGCATATTGCTTTTACAATGCCAAATGGAGAAATGCTTTTCACGATTGTCAAATCTTGAGGAGCCCACTAATTGTCATTCCATGCAGCAGTGAATAATTACATTTGGTTGATAGACATTAAACTTTTCATTGCTGTTGCTGTGAGCCCTTGAATTATTCTGCATGGTTATTTTTAAATTAAGCAAGCATCTCTACTAATCTTGTAGAAAAAACTGTTTGCTGAAGATATGATCCATGCTAGGCTTTTGCGATTGTTTGGTTTGGCCAAGTTTCTTTTTTTGTTGTTGTTTTTGTGCTCGCTTGTTTGGTTTGGGTTTTGGTTTTTTGTTTTTTCTTCTCCTGGATGAAATCCTTGCTTGTTACAACCCTGCAGTTTCATTACTGCCTTAAGCCACGTAACTGTAGACTTCTGCTAGAAGAGGCAATCCTTCCCACTCCTTCCTCCAACCTGGCCTCATGTTCCCACCCAGACTCCCATGTCAATTCCACTGCTTTGTAGCTGTAGGAGTTAAAATGCTTTGCTCCTTGAGCTGAAAACTAGTAATTTATTTTCTGTGTTTGGGTTTCATTTGTATCATGAAGCTCATAGGACTGGCTTTGCTGCATGAAAAATTGAGCTAACTTGAGGAAAGCCGTAGAGGCGTGCAGCCTGAGGAAATGCAGAATACACCATTCCATTTGGTATCAATGCAGTGGTGGAGCATAATGTTTGAGGAACTGAGCCAAAAGAAAATGGGAGGTCCTGTTCCCCAAACTTCTTGTTGCTCTCATTGATTTGGCATGCTAGCTAGGAGAAAAATGGCAGAGTGAGACTTTGCACAACTGCCTCTCACGGAGCTGCCACGTTTGTTGGTGTGTGCTCACCGTGACTGTGCATGGAATCAGTGCCGGGCTTGGTCTGGCATTCATTTCCTCAGAAAGAGATGTTAGGAGTCCAGGCCTGCAAATAGTGGATGTGTCTTGTTTCTGTAACTTTAAAAAAAAATAAAGTGAGTTTCCTGTTGGCAACATTTAGTTTGTGACTGCCCTTCTGGTGTGTAACTAACAGGTATATTAGAGCTGTCTGCTTCACTGGGCACACCTTTTCCTTAATAGTACAGGAGGATCACATTAAGTTCCCTGGAAGTGTCTCCATGATTTGAACTTTCTTATTAGACTCAATGTAATATTTATTAACTGATCTCAGTGGCTACTTCAACTAAGGCTCAGCCATGAACAGCTTCTCTTCTGGTGTCCAAACTGCTTCACAGCAAGCTGTAGCAGTAATTTAAATTTTTCTTGTAAGGACATTTGGAAAATATCTTCACTGAAATAAACCGCTGAATTGTCCTGAATGACATAAAAAATGTTTTTAAAGAAATACTTCTCATATGCATGCACATATTTATCATTCATGGTTTAAGTCCAGTGCTGCAAAGCACTGTGCCACACTTACAAAGTCACTTGGATTTCATTGGATTTGGCTGCTGATGAGTGAAGTCTGAAACTGAGCTCTGTGCAGGACTCCCTTGCATGACAAGTGCCAGGAGGGATCCTCAATTTGTGTGAGAGCAAGTGGGACTGAGTTTTGTCTGTACAGGGACAATGAAATTATGCCGGGTGCTGCATGCATGCAATGTGGGCAAATTTAGTAGATACATTAAAACACTGAGTTCTGCTTGTTGCTAATTTAACATGAAGTCAGAAGGATGTTGTATTTAATAAAAAGCAAGAATGGTTGCCTTGAGATTGTTTATTGGCACAAGTTGTGCTGTGACTGCCTAAGGTGCACTGTACTACAGATAGAGCATAGTTCTACTTACTGTATGTTAGTGTTCACCCCTGTCCCCAAGGAGATTGGTGAGGAGGTAATACAGATGTAAATAAATTGAAGGAGCCTTTATTTATATACATATATTCTCTGTTGTGTGTGTGTGTTTTATACATATACATATACATGTAATTTCTGTCGAAGTGAGTGGCCTCAGGCAGCTGGGATGGGCAGTAGGAGCTGTTTTTAATTGAGCAAAATGTATGTCCTGACATTTTAGGAAATATTTCTTCTACAGAGAGAGGTTGCCACTGATGAATGGAGCCTGTCCAATAGCAAATCTCTGTGTAATCACATTTGATCAGGATCCTCACAATGAGGTTGTCTTTCATCTATAAAATTTCAGATGGTTTGAATTTGTAGCGACTTTTCTTATAAACGCACCTAGGTATTTATTTTAGAAAGAAAAACTGCTAAACTAAAAAATTTTGTTCAAGTGCAACATGTAACTGAGAAGATCATTACACTTTTCAGTTACCTTCATTTATTGCATGGATTAATGGTTGATTAAACCCTAATTTGGCACTTTCTCTTGCAGACAATCATCTGTGTGCCTTGTGCACTGATATTACATGTGCAGTCTAGGCTGATCACAACTTGCCTTAATATGAGGCTGACCAAAGTAGGTATGGATGTTTCTGGTACACAGATAAGAATCAGGAGAATATCAATATTGGGCATATTGTAACAAATTAAATTATTTGGCAAATGATTCTAGCAAAGAGTGAGTTAAGTGAACGAAATACCATTTATCTTTATTTGCAGGTTGTTCTTTGAATCATTATTGATTTCCAAATTTCAGGTAGTTATAATAAGTTACAACACTGACATGAAAAAGAAGCAATTTTTTTTTCCCCAGGGCTTGGGGGAGGGTATGTTGCAAACAAATGGAACATTTAATGTAAGAAAGAATAAACTGTGTGTGAGAAAACACTTCTAAAAGGAGTATCAGTTGTGAAAGTAATGTTTGAAAAACTAGTATGAAATGTAAATTTATTTTCCATTTAAAGGTATTTGCATAGCACAGGTTTTTTTAATTTAAGAGAAAGAAACAATGTCTGCCCTTTTTGAGCAAACATATAAATCATTAATTGCAAGAGGAAGCTGTATAAACTTAATTTCTGTCTCATCAGCTTAGCATTTGTGCGTCAGCATTTTACAATAAACTCTAGATTTCTTTACGAATAGGATATAACCCACAATAAATAAATAATTTCCAAATTGTTGCTGGAAATTTGTGGAGGTTGGCCAAGGAAGAGCCTTTCTTTAACATATATATGTATTTTTTTATTTTTTTTTAAAGTTCTCAAGTAGTGATAAGGACATGCTATTTCATGAGGGCTGAGAAAAATGCTGTTGTACACTGTAGGCATTTCTGCTGGCGTTCCTTCATCTCCTGCGGGTGCCCCTCCTCCATTTTGTTTTCCTTTTTCGCAAGTTTTCTGGTTGTGCTCTCTCTTGACCTCACTGTGTGAGCTTGTAGCCACACAGGACACTGGCAAGATCAGAAAACACTACTGGATTAAAACAAGAGCACACAAGTCAGGAAAGAGTCTGAAAAGGCAGCAAAAGGAAAGTGGAGGTCTGCAGATTTTTTCTATAAAATAACGCAGTAGTCTTAAAACAGGGCTTGAGTTTTGTACAGATTGTTTGACATTTAATTTTGAAAGATAGCACAGCTATTTGTGAAAAATCCCTAAATAGATTTCGTTAAGATCTGTTTTTTCTCTTGTGATTTATTACAATTCAGAAAAAATAAGACTACAGAAATAAGAAGTAGCACTCTCAGTCTAAAAAGACAAGCAAGCACCAAATAGAAGGATTATTTTCATTATGTTTTTTTGCATTTCAAACAAGTTTCCCCAAGATAAACCTTTGAAAACTATGTTGCACAATTTAAATATTCATTTGTCCTTGCAAAATAATGCCTTTTATTTATTCCTAGACTATGACATCTCTGATGTGTATAAATATGCTTTTTTATTCAGAAGTTGACTTTGACTTAGTGTTCTGTGGCAATGATATTTTAGAACCTTATATTAATATATTTAACCTGTTTCTTGGCATTAGTATTCTAGGTTCCGTGTTTTGTAAAATAGTATGTCCAAATACAGAATGTGAGCAGAAGGTACTTGTACTTTCGTGATGAAGTGTGCTTATTCCTGCCTAGTGAGTACATGATGAAGCTCTTCAAAAGTGTTTTAGAAAGTGCTTCTTGAGACAAGCAGAAGGAACTTTCATTCCTCTTGTCCTTATGTCTCCAAAGTCATATCCACCTTTCGTTTGATTTTCATCTTCCCTTTGATAGGATTTTAACACTACCATTTGTTAACCTTGTCATACACCTGGACACCAGGGAATGTGTTCTGCAGTTGGTGTTTCATTTCCATGTTTATCAGTCACGGTTCTCTATGCACAGTGAGGAGAGGCATTCACAAGTTTTGTGAATATCTGATAACAGAGTCTCCTTAATGCTGTGCTCAGTGGCTTCGGGCAAGTCTTTTAAGAGAAAGAACATGTTGCATTACAAACCCTCTATTTCATTACTTTATTTTGCTGTACCTGTGGGTCTGATTTTTACATGTCTGACTATGGATTCAGTTTCTTGGCAACTGATTGTCAGTTATATTAAAAAGTAGTGCAGAGATTTCTCTCAGGATCCAGAGATGAGCAAGGAGCACTGCTGAGCTGTGCTCACAGATACCAGGATATAGGTTCTTGCTTAAATTAAGGCATGGGCCAGCTATATGTAATTTCTGCAAGCACATGCCTGACCAGTAGCAGAAACTCTCCCAGTTAACAAACCAGCATTGCTCACTCTGTGGGCTTTAGGACTGCATCTAGTGATAAATAACCCCGGGTCAGGGGCAGGCTGAGGCAGTGGAGTGTGATCTACCATCGTGCTAGGGGTTGTGCGTTGTTCCCTGTGTTGGTTTTTTCCCCTCCTCATGGCAGCTTTTACTGCATTTGGCACCCAGAGGAAGGCATTGCTCCCATCAGCAGTCAGAGCACAGCCACCCTGTCTTTTGGGAATGCGGCAGAAGTGGAGAAGGAAAGAATGTTGCCAGATGAGTGTTAAATTATGTTGTGCCCCCTTGCTTCAGAACCAGGGAATGATGCCCAAGCTGTTAATTAGAGGCATGTCTGTAGCGTGTATGTAGACCCCAGAAACTTGAGATGGGTGCACATCTGTGGGTGCAGATGCTGGCAGGAGCCAGTGAATCACCATGTTTGTGGTAATGATAACATCTTTGTAACTCACACAGGTTCGTTGATTTGTTAAAATTTATTTATCACTGTTAATGTTCTCATCACCTTTAAGTTTAATAATAGCAGATTGCAGCGATGAGTATTTTTGTTCCCTTTCCAAAAGGAGTAGGACATAGTAAATTGTAGAAGATGAAAGGTGCTACAGTGGGTAGGTAAAGCCACACAGGGGTTATTCTGTACCTGGTTAAGGACAGCTGTGCAGTAGGTCTCCCCCTGCACAGGTGGGTTAGAGGCATTTGACAGCAGTGTGGTGGCTCGAACCGCAGGTGAAAGTGTCCTGAGCTGTGTCCTGTTTAATGTGATTGAGCAAAGTACTTGTGCCATGTGGGAGGTAACAGCAATTCACTGAGCACACGTGCAAATGCCATGTGTGGATGCACTGACTCATGTTAATGTAATTACCTCACTGTAATTGAGTTAAGTACAATTGATTTAACAGTAGTGAAGATGAGCCCACAGTTACAGTCTAAAATGTGAGTACATATTTGATTGTCAGGTTTACTGTTTCTTGCTGGAGGTTGGCATTTTTCTTCATAATACAGTGAATGAAGAATGTGCTTAACTTTAGCCCCACCCATAGTCTGAGTGGAACTTAGGATGGTAGTTTTTGTTTTCTTGCATGTATTTTCCAAATACTGTGTGAGCTATCGATGCAGGAGGAACCAGCACAGTGTGCTCAGCACCATTTTATTTATCAGCTGCTGTGTAGGCTGAGTTCTGATACTGAAGTAGAATGTCTTTTCTTGTCACTTAATTGCTTTTTGGGGGATCTCATGGCAATAATTTTTAAAGCCCTGTGGTTCACTGCTCCACAAACTCAATCTTTTCTCAGAAATGTTTTTCATTCCTGCTTTATATTAGTTCTTAGCTGCTAAGAAGCTCAACTATTTACTCAGACTTAATCCAACAGTACTTGCAATCTCTATTTCAGTATGTTAGGATTTACTAATCCATTATGTTAGAGGCAATAGGAGTGTGAAGATGATATGAGAAAGGGGTTGAAAAAAATTAGTCTTGATTGGCTCATCAGTTACTAACTAAGCTTATCAGATCTGAATTGTATAGATTCAATATATTATGTTAATACAAACGAATTTACTTCCCAGTGAAGTGCAAAGTAAATTTAGAATATTTTTTAGAGGTCCTGAACTGGTCTTTGTAATTATTGATAGAAAGGCTTTATGACAAATTCCAGATTTTCCATGAAGAGTTCATCTGTGTCCCTCTTGAGTTTTGACCACAGTGTGTGAATACCTAAGTTAAACATTCCACAAAGAAAAATATTTTGAAATTGCTTTTAATTACTAAACTTTATTTATCTTTTAAAGTTAAATTTAACTGATACTCTTAGGTTCGGATTTGATATAGTTTAGCACATTTAGATTCACTGCATCAGAAGGAGCAGTCTTACTTTCTTTGCTCTTTCTGTGCTGGCCCAGCCTCCAGCATCAAGCAGTTCAGCAAGTTAAACTTGTTTTAAAAACAAAACACACACAACCCCACCTTTTTTTTTTTTTTAAATTACATTTGTGTGGACATTGCTACCTAAATTAGTGATGACTCAGATGACTGCCAAACCTGGTGCAATGGGGTGAAGGAAAAAAATCTGCATTTCCAGCAGGGAAGAACAGAAGGGAGCTTCTCCTTTTTCCTGGCAAGGCCATTGCTTAAATTAAAAATTATGTTAATAAGTTTATATCGTTGTAGTTGTGTTGGCATTTCAGAAATAGTTTCTGAAAACAGGATATTCTGAAAATAGGATACTCTGTATGTATCTACACATAGATATCCATATTCCTGTCTTTGTCTACACATACTGATGGAATTTTGTAAGAAATTATAGATTCAGGCTGCTGTTGAAGAGCCAACTATTTTTATTTCATGATCAGTTCATTTGCAGTGGGTTGGTTGGTTTGTTTTTAAGAACCAAAATGTCATATTTGGCCAAAAAAACTTGCCTGTATAGCTTCTTATATTATCTGTAACAGAGCAGAATAATGTCAGGGACAAACCCACAATACTCCATACAGTTATGATTACAGGTTGTTACAGCATAAAATACAGTTAGTATATCTTATAAATCTCAGCATATTATTAAGCATATTACCATTTCTTTATTAGAAATTCCAGTTAAGCCTTGAAGTTGAAACATGTTAAAGAATCTAAAAATAGTCTTGATGTTTACATGATTGAGTCAGAAGGTTTTCAAGATTTGGGAGCAGGCTGAATCAGAAACGATGCAGTGCTACTATTTGATGTGGAAAAACACAAAACAGGTGCAGCAAATGTTTTTATATGTATTAGGTCATTAATAGCATATTCTGGTGGGTGAGACTTCTTCAGATTTCACAAAGACACCATTGATGGCCATCTATTTAGTAGTGATAGTTTACCCTGTGAGATTTGGTGAGTGAAGCTCCTGTGGGCTCCCCTGAGTTTTATCCTGGTTTGAAGCATGGAGCCATTTTGGCCAGCCAAAAAAGATACCTTTTTCTATGAATTTAAGGGCTCGGATAGTTGTTCAAACACCATTAACTGTAATTGAGACCAAGCCCTGTGTGAATCTGTGTATAAACAAAACCAGTGTTTCTGCCTTTATGTCCTACTGGGGCACGAAGGCAGAAAACCAAAGGCACCGGTGCAAAGAAAGGAACTCTGTGTGTGGAAATAAACTAGTGACATTTGAAGCACAAGCAATCCAGACCTTCAGCAGGCAAGCTCTGGTCTCTGTATTTACAGAAACTTTCAACAATACTTAAAAAACCTGTCCCTTTGGCAAAATTTTTGCTCCCTAAACAAGCAAGCGTCGTGTGCTAGCAAGCACTGAGGGAGCATTGCTAACCTGTCCAGCCTCTCCCAGGCTGAATCCATGACCCAGATGCTTCCTGACTCTGAGTCATCCTGTCTCTTGTAAAAGGATCCTGTGATGTTCCTGCTCAGCAAGTGCAACTGGGCTTATAACTGCCATTTTTTCCCTTAAGAGCAGTGATGTGTTAATCAGTGACCAGAAATGACCTTCAAACAGAAGTATAATTTTTATAGAACTAAAAGCAACAGAGGGAAAAGCATCTTAAAATCACAAGCCACAGAGCATGTGACTGAAGAGAAGTGCTTTGTAATTTCCCGGGCTAAGTAACACCCATTTTCTCCAGATGGCTGCGATGGAGTCTCTTTGGGCCAGTCCATCTTTTTAGTTTCTGAGCAGGGACCCTGCCCTTTCCTTTGAGAACGACCTTTCTCGTTCTTCAGAGTTCATTTTTGCTTTTGCCAGCTAGAAGATCCATGTTATTTTTTCCAGGATCCTAGGATTTGTCGCAGTTGTTGCATGTTGCTTTTCTGGGCTGTTCTTGTGCTGGAGAGCTCTCTGTCACTGTCCTGGCCATGTGCTCACTTGGCTGATCATACGTAGCCAGTTCTGTGTCCTTTTCACCAGACAACAAGTGGCTTTGCTACTGGTTTTGATTTTATAAGTGATAAACCTTCATTCTCTATCATATCAGGCAATGAGAAATGGATTGGATAAGAGTGTTCTTTCCCAGGACAGATACCTCTGCCTTCGCAATCTGTGAGTACATTCACAGTACGTTTTCTTTGACAAGAAAGAAAAGTTTTTAGATGCCTGTTTTTCTTCTGCCCCCTTCGGAAGACAGGAGAGCACAATTTTTTAGTTTTTTGAAGCTGCATTGATGGAAAAGCAGTCAATCTCCATTTTTACTCTCTAAGAAAGCTTTTCATTCACATCAGGTTATGTCATTTGGTCTTAAAGCTGTGCTGTGATATCACTTTGATGATTTTTACTTCTTTAACGCTCTTCTAAACAGCTGATTTGAAAATACAAATATTTTACTGATATGGGACTAATCCTTGCATCTTCAGGTATTCCTAGTTTTAGTTGCTTACAGGAGGGAAACCTGAGGTCTTGAGTCTGTGAGAATCATGTATCTTCCACCTCTGCATCTGTTTTTATGGTGTCTCTTCTCTATTTCCTAAGTGCCCAGCACTGCCCCTCTCTCACTTTTAAGTTTCCCATGTTTATTTTTAGCTTCAGGGCCTTATTTCTCTGGAAATACTTGAGTGTGATTAATCAAGTTAATATGTGTTAACTATTAAAAAAACCAACAATCAAGGCTTTAAATTTTTGTAGTCTTGACTTTCTATTTTCTTGTAAACATTTTTTTTTTCAATTTCTTATCTCAAAAATATCTTGCCTGTCTGTGTAACAGACGTTTATGCACCTGGATACTCTGAAAAATATTCCCATGTTTACAGAACAAAGCCAGCCATAAGAAATCCCACGTGCTAGATGAACTGCAGAAACCTGACAGGTGACTAATCATTAATATAATCTTATGATTTCCTTGCTTTCTTAAAATAACTATTCGCATGAAATAGTGGTCACACCTAAGTGGTCTAGGATGTGCAAAAGTACCATAAAGAAAAAAAGCTGGTTTGCTAGTTTTTCCTTAAGGTCAGTTGAATTGAACTGTTTAGGAAAGTGAGATAAATTATGTCAGATTGGTCTCAAAATTAGTAACCATCCTAATTTTTGTGTTGTTTTGTTTGGTTGGTTTCATTTTTTCTGCTCTGTCTCTGTCCATGAGCACATTTTGCTCGTGAGTAGAGTGTTAACCAAGCTTACACAGCCCTGTAGCCCATGATACTTACTGTTCTGGAGGAGGTGTTTGGTTGTTCGTGGTTCCTTTTCTGTGCTAGTTTTTCACCAGGGTGTGGAAACCTATTCCAAGTACACTTCATGCCCATGGTGTCCAGTCTCCTGACCAGCTGTGCTGTGTCACAGTGCCTGTGGGTACATTGCTGCACAGCCTGCTGGCTCTTCATGCAGCCTCATAGCTGCTCTTGGAGAATCACTCTGTTCTCTGACAAGGAAGAGGTAGTACAAAGCTTTGTCATCTTCTTCCTGCTGTGTAAGGTGGTTGTCAGCTTCTGGAATTAATGCACTACTTCTTTGTGGATACAGAAATTAGTAATGTATTTTTTAGCCTTCAAAACACCTAAAAAGCAGATTTATCAGGTTCAATTTGTCAGCATAGTGAACAGAATTGCAGTATGTTAGCATTTACTAATCTATTATTATTTTTTTGCAAGGGCTCTACCACAGAATATTTTCTTAGACTGTGCCTGTCTAATTAGACATACTTACCGTGTTATCCAAAATTGCTGAAACATTTTTCCAGAGGAGATCGTAGCATCACATTGATACCTGCGTTGTTTTTTGTTAGTGAAATTCTTATCTGCTCATCTGTTTATGCCTTTTGTCCTTTATGTGTTCTATAAGAGCAAATGAGACTCTCTGTTGTTCGTGTTCCCATCTGGCCAAGGCAGGCAGGTCTGCTCACCAGCTTATCCCTGTGCACCCTCTGTACAGCCCCATGGCTCTCAGGCCTCCTGGTGCACTGCAGGAGGGGGACCTGCAGTCAGAACCTGTGTTTCCTCCCTCTGACTGCATGGAGCCTGCGTGGACCGACAACTGTTAGAGCCTGATCATCGCCGTTCTTACCTGGAGCAGCTTTGAGTCCCCACCTGAAGGTGGAGATTGCTTTTGACTGAGTGTGCAAAATCTGTCTTGGATTAAAAACTGTGTTTTACCAGCTGTCCACACCTGGTGGAAATAGAGCGCAGCTATTTCACATAACAGTTTCACCTCCCATCTTTTGCCAAAGCCTGAGTCATTCCCACACAAAGGTGATTGTTCCTGATTTACTTCCCTGCATCTTCACAGCTATTTATACATATAGCTGAGTCAAGGACTGCACAAATGGATTTTGGCCTATGCTCAGGTGAATCTACTGATAATTGTTAGAGTTAATTTAATGAGTGCTTGAGCGCTTGGTCAGAAGTCTTCCTTCTCCTGTAGCTTTCTTCCTGATCCTGCTCTCTTCCTCTCCCAATGGATACCTCTGTGGGAGCTGCTGCTGCTGCAAGAAGTGCTGGCACGTGCATCTGGTATAGGTACTGCCTGGACTTAAAAAAGTCTTTGTGGTTAAATACTGCAACATACCTGTTCTGCCATAGTGTAGTGTGTACAAGAGACATCTGCAGAACTCAGGTTACTGACAAGTCACGTTTTCTGCCTCTGACCTTTATTATACTTTGTAATGGACACTTTGTGTGGCCTAGTGTTTAATTTGGTTGCTGTTTGATGGATCAATTTGATGGAGCTAGGTTATGGAGTTGGCTTCAAATTACACATGTGTTTTCACATGCTCGTACACGTGTGTGAACTGCGATAAGGGAGTACTGAGTTTATACAGTCAAGGAGGAACACATAGATGATACTGAAGCTGAATCACACACCTAACAAGTCTAACCCTTTTTTATTTCTCTCACTTTAATTTGTACTCACTTGATTTTTACGATCACACATTACCTGCCCCCTTCCATTCCATAATGTGTTGTGCTTTCAGCTACAAATGGCTGCATCTTACATAGTATTCAGAAAATAAATGTTGTATGGTCATATGTCACTGAAAGGAGCCTAGAAAAAGAAATAATGCACAGAAATTTTTGTTTCCCACAACTCAGCTGGGTTTCTTGCATTATAGTTACTATATGATGTAGCTCTGATTTTAGTCTTTGGAGCTTTTCCCTTCAAACAGTACAATATAAATGAAGCCTGGAATTTGTTTACTTCTGATATTAAAAGCAAACAGCACAGGGGAGCAGGCCCTTTTTATTGGACCTGTAAAGGAGTAATACAGATGGTAGAGATTTCAGGCTGCATTTTGTTTATTATGGATTTCAGGTTTCTGGGGGTACTGAGCTGTTGGTGTGGGTTGGGAAGGGGTGGGGCTGGAAGCTTTCACTGATGTTATGGATGTCTGTGAGAACACGCCATTACACTAATGCAGCGAAAAGACTGAATGGAAACATAAATATGTTGTAGTGAAAAAAATGCAATTTATATAGTTCTGGGTTTTTTTCTCCAATAAAAAGTAGTAATGTTATGAGGAAGAAAAATCTTCAGCCAGAACTAGGAGGAATAATATAATTATGACAGATTGAATCTTACTACAGATGGGTACAACAGAAATAAATTTCTTGGAAATTAAGAACATGTAAATGCAAAGCCTGGTCTTGTGATCCCTTGGCCAGGAAAAGGTATCTGGAAGAGAATATACTCAATCATTGTTGGTACTGCCTTTGTCAGCCAGGATCTGTGCCCCTGACAGGCAGGGGAACCTGGGTGTGCCATACATGCCACCAGTGCCCTGTGAAACAGCAGGCTTCTAGTGTTGAAAGAAGGACAGATGTTGGAAGGATGTTATGTGAGGTAGATAAATCATAAATGTGTGTTTGGAAGCATTTCTCCTATGGATTGTTTGCCTTACAACTGCATCAGAACTAGTCATTCTCTGGGTTTCATAATGAGATGTGTCTGGCATGCCTGAGGTGTAATCAACTCACAAAGCAAACACATTCAGAATTAGCAGGGTGATACTTCTGGGTCTGCTGTGCTCCACGAGTGTTGATGGGAGCTGTGTCAGCACACTGCAAGAAGAAGGACTTGTCCTTAAGGAACCCCTTTGTGTCTTCCTGCTGCAGCTGGTCTGACCCTCTTTCAGGAGGCCTCAGAAAACATTTGCATTCTTTGCCAGAGCATGCTAAAATTAGGACATAAAAATGACAGATTCAATAATGGAGACTCAAATAATATTTAAGTAGTCTTGTAGTCTCTGCAATCTGAGCTGAAGTCAACATTACTGTCATATGATTGATGCAGTTGTATGCATGATATTCCAACTTCACAATTACTTCCTACCTAAATAAACATAATCATAACCATAGCAATGAAACAGTATTTTAAAAGTAAAGTTTTTCAAGCATTTCTTAGTACCAATATCTATGCTAACATTAAACAGTTTATAATTCATAATTAAAATAATTTCTAATTAAAAATTTAAATAAAAATCACTTTAATCTGCCTTGAGAAGGGTTTTGCCTTCAATGCTGTTTTCTCATTTTTATCACTGTAAATTCAGAGCTGTTTCATTGAAGCACAGGTTGTGTCTTTTGTAATAGAATATAGGTTTGATAACAGAAGGGGCTCCAAACCAACAATTTCTGTCAGTTTTTAAAATGCAGCTATTTAGGGAACTAATTCACAGTAAAGTTAAAAATTAAGTATTCTCCCAAACACTAAGTTAAAAGTGCTGCTAAGTTCAAGTTACTTTTTGAATCCTCAATGCTATCTCGTCCTACTGCTGTGTATTTCTAAAAAATAGTTTAATTTGAACTCAGCCACTCATTTCCTGTTACATCCAATTAGACATTTATTACTAGTTTCAGTGCTATCTAGTACCTTGATTTTGCCATGTATTAAATCATCTGCCCCTCCCTTCCCTCAAAAAAAAAAGTGATTAATGTTTGAAGTATAAAATAACCTTGTGCTCATTCTTCATCCAGACCAAATGAGTTCTTTTGTTCAGATATCTGAATACCTAACAGATATTTGTAATTCTGATAAAATTGTATCAAAGGAAAATATAGCTGCCTATAAGTTGGTAGAACTAATGTCAGGCTAGATTATCTCGTCCTAACAAAAAAAAAATTGAGTAAATGTGTATAACCTGCTGTATAAGAATAGATAAGCAATAATTAAGGAGTCATAGAAGTACTAGGGACCTTGAATCTTAAGTTAAGAATTGTTAATATAGTATGAATGTTGCTGTTAATTTTGCTTTTATTGTAAAGGGAAAAGGGTTTTCATTTTACAGTACAGATAATGTTGTGAAAAAAACTAACCATCCCCAACAAAATTTTCAGCCTATTTATTGCTTGTTTTATAAGCAACATTTGAACCTCACCAATTTTGTCAGATAATCTTGTTTTATTCTTGTGTGAATTTATTCAAGTTTGATTTTAGTAAACAGTCTAACCAGTATTTTATTTTTGTGTTTGCTTGGCATATTAAGTAAATGGAATTAAAAAATAGATGGTAAATATAGGTTCTGACCTCCAAATGGTTTAGCAGCATTGATGTATTGCCTGTGGATGGCTTCTTTTGTCATTTGTGTAGGACCTCGCACAGTGCAATGTGAGTCCTTGGTGGGAAGCAAGGACACCTGTACCATAAAAGTAAAAACTATGTTTGCCCAAAAGCTGGTGAATAGTTCAAAAGAGGTGTCTGTTTACAAGATAATGGATTTTTATCTTGGAATTGCTTAGGGCATGGTTACCTCAGTTGGGTAAAATACCAAGCATGTTCACTTACTCCCTCGCTCCCTGGCTCAAAGGAGCTTTCAAGCAGACAGTGTTTTTCTCTGAAGAATTAGAAGAGGTCATTGAAGCATGGAGGAGCTTTGCACTAAAGCAGCTGATGGTAGTTTTCAGAAAACATTCTCTGCAGCATGATCTCGGGTTTCTGAGGTGAAGTTGCAGTCACAGTGCTGTGCTGGGCTGGCAGGCTCCAGTTCTCAGCCCAGGGCCTGGAGAGGGTGGAAGTGATATAAAGACAGTTTTTCAGACCCCAGCCCATAGGTAGCTGTGGAGGAAGAGAAAACAGGAGGTAGGGGCAGGGGTAGACTGCCAGCATGACCCAGGTCAGGATTAGCCTGTAAACCTTCATTCTGCTCCCAATACTTGCCTGGGAAGAAGGCGCAGTTGGCTTGTGTGGGGCTTTGAGAACCTGTAGATGCTGTGACTATCCACCACTTCTTTTTCACAGCTTGGTTTTGGCTTCAGTCCTCAGCCAGGCCATTGCCCTAGCCTATTCCCAGTAAGGTACCAGCCCTGGTGTTACCCAGCCCTTCCACCGCCCTGTCCCTGGTCTATTGAGAATGTCTGGTTGCTGTGTTCCATCAGGATCCAACAACCATCCACTCTCTTTCCTCCATCCTTACCACCCCAGAGTCCTACCTCAATTTACTGCTCACAAATAAGATTCTTTATTATCCTGGTTATTTGTCTGTGTCTATAAACATAGCCCTGCCACCCTAACCCTTATCTTGTTTCCCTTTTGGACTGTAGAATTGGTGATGGCTACCTGTTACACTACACTTCAGGAAGAAAGAGGCAGGTCAGGATAATTGGGATATGTTTTGCCATGAGAATAGGGTGAGATGGAGGTTTTGCCATGAGAACGTGAGGGTCAGGACTCCGTATGTATGCTGATTTGCTGATTCATTTGTTTAAAATGCAGGGTTTTTTTAGTGTCAGCCTGTGGTTCCTATAGCTGCCCACAAGTGTTAGCCATTCTTCTGTTTACCAGTGAAGTGTGAACCACTTAATTTTCTCATGTGAGGGATTACAAAAAGGTGGATGAACTGCTTTCTCAGAATTTTCCTGGTACCATTTTGCAGCTGGTATACAATTGAAAAGTTTATAACAGCTTCCTCAGAGATGGATGTTAAGAGACTACAGTAAGAAAACATGACTCTCAGGCCACTTTTATGCTGAGGAAGGGAAAGGTGCATGTGCAGAGAGACATCCTGCTACATCTGAATTAGCAGATCACAATCTGGGCCCAATTCATTTTTAATTATATGCAGTGTCTTGGGATGGTGGGATGTGGTGAGGGAGGTGGTTAAGAAACCTTTATATAGCTTAAACATCTCTTGACACAGGGGTTGTCATTCTTGTGCATGGGGGTGTATAGAGGAGCACAGAGATGAAGGTCACAGACATCATAGGGCAGGCATGGAAAATAAGTGCTGCAGTTGTTTCTGAAAACATGGTTAATGACACCAGAAAGGCGTAGTATATCTGGAGGAAACTGTGGTTTAGGTCACATAACTCTACCCTTGACTCTCTGCTTTCTACCAGAGTACGTTTTCAGTACTTGAAAAATGCAGCTGACTGTGACTTGTACATTGCGCCTTCCTGTGCTTTTGATTGCCACCTCTGTGGAATGATGTACATTGAAGTTGGCTAATTTTTAGATCTGCTAGAAGAGAACTGTGTTTCAGTAGATTCAGCGTGCTTTTTAAAAGGAGTCAAGCATAGCCATGCTGTGGTCTGTCCTCACCATTAAACTTACAGGAAAGGTACCTGACAGGAGACATCTTAGCCAAATCCATCTTGCAGGTTTCACTGTATTTGTATCCATTCTGGAAGAAATGAGAGGCGTGAACTTGGTGTTATTTATGGATTTTCTGGTGGCCTACTCTGTTTTTCTTATTTTCTTTTCTTCTTTTTTTTTTTCCTCCCAGAAGAGAAAGAGGAAAGGTCTAGGATTCTGTATGATACCTCCTTTCTTCATGTAATAGATGAGCTGCGGGAGTGGTTTGTTTTGACCTCTGCTTTGGAAGTTTGTGTTTTTAACAGAGAGGAGGTTTGAAAAAGACTATGCCTAGGTGGACACTACAAAAGTATGCAGCTCATGATTTTTTCAGTTTATTGCACATTGTCAGGGGAAGAGGTACACCAAAGAGTCTGATTGTGGTTTTCTTCCCTCTTGGGAAGTTTTCCACTTGGAAGCATCACCAAAATGGATTGAGTATCAGGATGTCTTGGAGAGTCTGGTCAGTTGGACATCAGGGCCTCATATCCTGGAAGAACAGAAAATGGTGGGGGGGAAGAAAGAGCCTCATCTTAATGAAACTAGAAAGTGGATAATCCGCCCTGATTGCATAAGAGGTCATGTTTGTTTGTTCCTGATCTTTATAGAAAAGAGCCTTTGGGTTTCCGCAAAACTGCTACAGCAGATGAGTATTTGGGACAGAGAAAGAGGTGGTTTCAGTTGCATGGAGTGACTGCACGTGGCTGAGGTTGGAATGAGTGGTGAGTGAAGGAAGGAAAGGGCCCCCATCCTGAGGTGTCTGTGCAGTACAGTCAGCTGGTAGCAAGGAACACTTGTGGGGAGGGAGCTTGGAGGTATTTGACCATTGGGAGACCATCAACAGAAGAAGATGCTTCTCAGTGGGGGAACTTCCGAGGGTCTGGGATTAATAATGTGAGATTAAACTATCTGAGCTTAATCGTGTGGTTTCAGGAGATCACTGAGGCAATATAAATGCTGGCAAAGTGCTGCACAGCACAGCCTTACCTGCCATGGCTGCACATTCACAAGGCTTCTTTTGGGGTGTGCTGGTGGGTTTTTTGACTGCATAGAACTGATTCAGGAAGCAGAAACAAAGCAGAAATATGGCATTGCCAAGAAGAGCTAAACTGTTTTCTTCCTGAGCCACTATGAGGCTTTGGTGGGAAAAGAGGAACTTCCCTTTTGAAACTGACTGAAGTGAGTCAATTCTCTCTTGTGCCTAGGGTAACTGATGAGAAAATACTTAAACTAAGAAATGAGAGAAGAGACTGGTTTGATTTTCATGCCTGGTATTAAAGCACAGAACAAGGAAAATTGGGTAAATGAGAATTGCATATGCAGTAACATAAATGGTCTATGAAAAGGAGAAAAGGGTGAAAATTACTAGCAGAACACTAGTTGTGTAGGTGCTATACTAACAAAAAATATGCTTACTGTAGCAAGAAAAGAGAATTAGGTCGAGGAGGAAAAGCAAAAGATATATTTATTATCCAGGCTCTTTTTATTAGTATACAAAATCAGAACAGCCGCTGCTGAATGTGTAACCAGATACAGAGAGAGCGAGAACATGGCCAGATTGTATTCATAGCCAGAGCACAAACACTTAAAATTATGCAGGAAATTGGTAAGGCTTCGTCAGTGAAGTTGGCACCTTGGAAACAAAGAGTAGCATGGACACAGTAGAATCTATTTGGCCAAAATCACTTCATGAAGGAATTATGAGAGACTTGTTGTAGATCTCTGGCTTAAATTTATATACAGACAACGTGTCACTAACATATAATAATGTGTTTTTTCTGTACACAACTGTCAATAATCTTCTCACCAAAAGAGTAATTGAGAATAGAAGTTATTTTGGGCTTGAAAGGAATTGCTGACCCTACAGAAAACATGGTTGTTTAAAAAATGAAGATAAAGCATGAACTGTTTTTACTTGGTGTGAGTTAAATGAGATGACAGGAAGTCGGTAATTTTTTTAAGATGAACATGTGTTAAATTTAAGACAACTGTTTGGTAAACATAGGTGAGCTGAAGAACTGGAGACTTAATAGAGAAAAGGCTCAACTTGAATCCCAAGTAAAGGAAAAGGAGAATTGTGGCAAATTATGTAATTATTCTAGCAGAAACCCTTTTCTTGGGAGGGCTATTTTTTTGAGAAAAGGTAATACAAAAAAGGAATAGATTATCAAAAGAAATCACTTCTTGGAAGTTGTGATGGAACAAGACCTGTAAGTATTAAGCTGAGTGAGAATTCATTTAAACTTATTAAAAGTTAAGGCAGTGAATGAAAGTTTCTTAAATACATAAATTGAGAAAGAAGAAATCCTTCTGTTGTATAGGGAGGGTGGTTTTGAATTAGACAGAGCCTTTTGTTCAAAAGTTAAATAAATACCTTTGCACACTTCTCAGTAAGAAAAATAACAGTGTGGGGACAGCGACAGGATGATGAATGGAAACAAGGTTATGAACATGACTACGGTCATGGTGGAAATTCAAGACAGAAACAAATTCCAAGTAAATAAAGGTGTGAAATTGCAGTGTACCAGCTGCATGTGGTTACTGCCTACATACCAGTTCTTTCCCTACTGTAGTTACTTGCAGTAGCTCACCCTTTATCATAAATATTTTACACATGTAGTGTACATGGCTTTTCCTTGTCTTAGAGCTAAAGTGCAAATCTTTGAGAAATAGTGTTTTGTAGCTTTTTAAAAGCTACTTTGTGTTATGTTAAGCTTTAAAAAAAAAGTATAATGCTATAGAGTTTGCTTTTTTATATAAAATATTAAGGAGCACATTCTCATCTCAAAAAGTTGCTCTTTCACTGTGTATGCCCTAGAGCTCATTGAACTTCTCTGTGAATAGATTTAGTTCACTGGAAAAACAAAAATCTATCTCTGTTTCCTCTTCCTCTTATCCTCCCCCCTTCTTTTTAAACTGAGTTTGTTTCCTGTCAGATTAGCGAGTTAAATTGGCTTATGAGGAGGACCAAAAGAAGTGCCAGATTTGGTGCAAGATAAGCCTCTAGGAGCAGGAACAAGCCCTTGAGGGTCAGCAGGAGCAATGTTGAGGTGTTTTGTGAGTGCCCAGTCTTCAAATCCTGTGTTAGTGCAGCAGAGCTGCACATTGCCCTTGGAGGGGCTGTTGTTCAGGGTAGTGAATTTTTTGTTGGCTTTAGCATTCTGCCCGCAAAAATGCGTGGTCTTCACAAACCTCCTATAATGAACTTTTGGTCAACAGCAAAAGTCCTTATAGCAGGACTTGTGTCATGCAACTGATACTATTCTGCATGGGTTTTGACCTAATGTAGGGAAGAGCACTAGTATGCATCCAGTGTAAATTACTTTACTTCTGGGTCCTCTCGCTGTGTACCTTTGCTTTACTCAAAGGTTGATGGCTCTTGGTGGAACTGTACGAGGCTGTTTTCGAGAGGTTTTCTTACAATCTTTATTGTGGTTGGGCTTTAGAATATGCTTTCCTTCATGTCTGGATTTAATTGTAGATAATTTTGGAGGGAAAACAGTTTTCTTACTTTGGGAAACTCAGCATACTGGTGGCGTCTGGTCATTGTACTAAGCAATCAATCAATCACTAGATAAAAAGGGTCAGAAATGAGAGATACAGAAAATAAACGAGGTAAGCAGAATGCCACCAAATAACTTTTCCCCCTCGTCCCTCTAAAGAATTTAATGTCTGCAGCAGCAGTTGTTCACAGCCCTGACTAGAAATGGCAAAGTTGTGATGAGGCACTTACTCCCCACACTTATTAAAAGTAATGCACACGTATCTGAGGCAATCAGGGCCCCCGTAATGATCCTTAATTCCAAACTTCCTTTCTTTTGTAGAGCCTGGTGAAAGCTGTAAGCACTCCCTGACACTGCCCAGGAATTGGTGGTTTCTTTGGGGACCATTTTGCTAATACAGTTCATACTTGTTAAGTTTTGATTTTTGTTTTGTAGTAGGAAATGCTTTCCACGAACTTGTGATCATGGAGTTTTCTATTCATATTTGTTGTTGCCAATATTACTGTGAGATTGCCAGCATTTTGGACCAAGCCATTGCTTGTAATAGAGATGTGTGAGATTTTACATTAGGATATATATTAAAAAAAAAAAAACCAAACAATGACAACAACAAAAAAATCACCATAAATGGTCCTGTCAAATTGTCAAATTTAAAAAAAGAAAAAAAAGCTCCAGTCTGAAACCACTGTAGTGACTGCTGGTAAAAATATCAGTAAAGTCTCTGTCAGCTGAAAGAGAGAAACGAGGAAAAGCATGTTGCTTTTAAGTTTTCTCTTTGTTTGTTGGCTGTGTGCCCATACATCCTATTCAGGGCTCTAGAAATGGTTCACTGACTTGAAACTCTGGCTGCTTTTAATTGTATCACTTTTATTTGTTTAAGTAATGTGAGGAAAATACTGAGCTAGGTCTCTCAACATTAAATTATCAACTTTACAGACATTTTTTGTCCAAGTCTTCAGACAAGTTAAGAGGGATTCAGGTTTTAGATTTGTTTTGCTGGTTTCCAAATGCCGTTTTTTCACAATGGCTTTGAATTGTTACTGCAGCCCCAGAGAATCTCACCATGAGCTATACATTTGCACAGTAAGTCAGACAGCACCAAATCCATCTCTAACACTGGAAAGCTGTTGACATCTATTCAAGGAGAGAACTGTGCAAATCATTTGAAGTGGGTTTTTTTCAACAATTTTTGTTGTTAAAAGTGCTTGGAAAAAACACATGCAAAAAATGTACACCTGCATAACATGTGATTCACGAAAGCATGATTGTTGCTTTACTTAGGCTTTTAAATGTTTAAAAACCTCTTGTAAATAGAGTGCTTTGTTTAGAAATCAAGCTCTGTTGCTAACAATGAAATGAGAAAAATAAAAACATTCTAGAATACTAATAATGCCCTGCTTTAAGTTACATTTTAAGCAAGTATTTATTTTGAGGTAAAGTAGAAGACGATGTTATGTGTATCAGATGTTAACCTTTTGGCATTTTTTAATAATGGTGAAACTCAGGGAGAAAATGCATAACTCTTACTGAGACTTAACTGTATCTTCATTAAGTTGTAATTAAACAAGTAGACAAGCATCCGTGCTGTGTTCAGTATTGCAGGAAAATAAGGGCTTATGCCTTTGAGGTTCCCTTGTGGTTAGCACCCATCTGTACTGATTGTCTAGTTTTGGAACAGTCAACTGTGTGCTTATTTTAGGACAGAATGCACATTGTTCAGTTCTTTCCTTTCATCAAGATTTCCCTGGTGGCCACAGAAGACTGAAGAGTTGTGGACGGACCTAGAGATGGACTCACACCACAGGCAGTGGCTGTTGTTTGACTTGAGTTGTAGTGTCTTCTTTTGGCACATTCTGAACTTGTATGTTTCTTCATTGTGGCCAAGATCCCCTTATTGCTATACAGGCATTTCAAAGTGGAGAGCTTGCTTGAAATAATACTGCCCTCCTGGGTGGTTTGTTTCATTTGTTTGTGTACAATTACTGTCCTCCAGCTGCATTAGTAAGAACATTTGCGTATTTATTTTTTCATGCCTTAAACTTTCACTTTTTAAAAAAGCCAAGGTAATGATTCAGGGAACAGATACTATATATTTCTTCTTTCATGTGTCCCACAGCCCTCCCATGCTATTCCCCCCACCTTTTAAATAGCGCTCAGCCTCTAGCCTATAAAAGCAGCAATTTGTCTCGTGTTTCACACTGTTACATTTGTGTGCGAGAGCCAAGTTACTAGAACTGCACAACTGGATAAGCAAAACCAGCCTTTGTCCTAATGAGTGAAGCGGTGTTCTTGCTTACTTTTGGCTGCTGGAAAAATCGTAAGCACCTGAGCCACTCAGTCAGACCACCAGCAGTAGTGTCTTCTGCTGCGTGCACTGAGAATTTGGGTTTCAGGAAGCTAAGGCATATGTGCTTTCACATGGTCTCATTAAAATAAATATTCCAAATTATTTTATAATTTGTAATTTAGTCTATTAGTGCTGTGAAAAATAGACTTTGTAGTGGCACCTCTCTTCAGAAAACAGGGAGAAGTAAAGTGATACAGGTGCCCCAAGGTAGCTCTGCTGCAGAACCAGGAACTGTAATCCTGTTCTCCGGTCTCACCAGCACTGGGTTGAGATGTCAGAATCACAGGAAAGCCTAGGTTTGAAGGCTGCTCTTGATTTCATCTGGTTGAACATCTTGCTGAAAGCAGGGCCTTGGACTGGGTTATTCAGTGCCCTGAATAAGATGAGTCTTAACTGCAAAGGGAACTATTACTTTGGGCTTCTCTTTTTAATTATTTTTATAGTGAGCGATTTCTCCTTGTGTCTGGAACTAGTTTGCTATGTAGCAGCTCAGAGGGAACTGCTCTTGCTCTCGGTCCTGTTCTCTGTGCATCCTTGTGAAGAAGCCAGCTTCCTCTTTGTGTGCCAACTATGAGCTGTGTAGGTGTCTGTTCTTGTGCTCTGCTGGAACAGTGTCTTGGTGCTGCAGAGCTCCCGGGAATGGTTACAGGGAGCCCATCTCAGGGATTGCTATCTGATTTATACATGTTCCTAGTTGTACTTGTCAAGTAACCGATGCAAGTTGTGTGCTACTTGGCTTTTTTTGACATGTGACTAATTTGGGATGGCACCTGCAGTGAAGATTTCCTTCTTGACTCTGTGGTTCAGCCAAGTGAATGCTAGAGAATGGATTAAAAATCAGTCAGGATACATTTATTTCTCTTTCCTCTGAGGAATTAATGAGCAAAGGAAGAAAATATGTGTTACAACTCTCTTGAAAGACCTCTAAATGTGTCTAAATTGAGGTATTCTGTAATATTCTCTGTGAGTCCAACTGATCTCATTCATCTACTGTGTAATTTCTAAAATAAAAGTGTACTGCAACCACTATCTCCACCACCCCCAAAAACCCTCCCTGTCATTTAAATGACTCAATGATCATTTTATTTAAGAGTTTGATTAATCAGATTTGTCCTGGAATGCTTACTTACTATTGTACATAATCTGTTTGGAATCATGATGAAATTTTTCATTGTATCAGAATTAATGGTAAGCTTCTGTTGACTTCAGCTTGTCCAAGATTTTCCTACTGCAATGTAATATTAAAATATTTATCAGTATTTATTTCACTTGCCCTGATGATAAAAATTTCCTTTTCTGTGAATGAAAATACAAACTCATACATAAATCATGCTAGGTAGAAAAGATTTTTGGTGTAGTCAACAGAAATTCAGCAGCTCACTAGGGATGTTTGAATTGCCCGTGTCAGCAGACTTTGTTCAGAGTGCCTTGCTCGTGCCTCTCATGCTTGCTATGTCTTTGATTCATTTTCAGAGCAGCAGACCCATGTCTCAGATATAAAAAATGCAAATTATTAAAACTTTGATCATAAATAAATTTGCTCTGAAGTGAACATTTGCTCTCTTTCCAGACCTTTTCACTTCCTGAGACCTGTTAAGAATTTTTAAGTGTTTTAAGAATACAGTATTTCCTCTGCTTCATCTATAGCATTAATCACAGAAAAGGAAAATGTTATTTCAGTTTTGCTAATATTGAAAATAACTTGAAAAACAAGTAAAATCTTTTTACTTGTTTAGTGTTGAATGGGGTTTTCAGTGTATCCAGGACTATAATTTGTAGTATAATCTCCTACAGCTCATGCAGAGGAAACTGTAACTCAACTTGTATGTGTTGTAGAATGGTAGATGGGGTAATTTGTCCTGTTGATTATAAATGTAAATACTGTTTTTAAGGCAATGGTAACCAAGAGTATTTTTCCTATTTACAGAGCAAGCTTTACATGGAAGGATTTAGAAGCCTAAAAGAAGGAGAACCTGTGGAATTTACTTTTAAGAAATCTTCCAAAGGCCTTGAATCAATACGGGTAACAGGCCCTGGTGGGACCCCCTGTTTAGGAAGTGAAAGACGACCCAAAGGGAAGACAGTACAAAAAAGAAAACCAAAGGGAGATAGGTAAATACCTTACTTTGCTATTCCCCCTTTTTTTTCTTTGCGAGTTTTTCTTGAAATTATGTTTTCAGCATTTATTTGTTTGTGAAAGGAAACCTTTCTATGGAAATTTGGCTTTTACATGTAGCTTAGTAATTTTATTAAAGCTGTATCTATACAACTACATCAATCACCCACTGATTAGTTTTACTTGAGAAGGTTTTATTAAATTAGAGGGAGTCTGCAGAGAAATATAATATTATTTTGAAGATATTGCTACTAGACTGGAGAGAGAGGTCAGCCTGAATACAGGTGAAATAATGTCATGTTTGGGTGAGAATTGTGCATGCTAAACAGACTATCATGTGCAGTGGGGTTTTAAACTGCATCACTAGTTTTATATATAAAAACATAGGTGCTGCAGTAAGGGTTGAGATGTATATAATTTGATTAATTATATTTTTATTTAGTGAACAGAATATAAGGTGTTTCCAAAGATTTTAATTCCTGGTGGTCTGAGGGACTGTTGTAATAATACTTATCAAATTTGGGGTTAATTTTGATTGCTGCACTTCTCTCTACATACGTGCAGCAGTTTGACTTGCACTGCACTGTTACCCTTTATTTTCTACTTCTGATGGCTTGAAGAAATTCTGAATCCTCTTCACTACAAAGTCACCTGCACCTAGTTCACCAAGGACAGCCTTCCTGCTCGAAAGCTTATTTATTTATTTGTATGTTTAGGTGAATTCACCCTTTTTTCCTCATGCTATTGCCCAGCCCAGTATCTATAATGACTGAGGCCAAGGAGAATACATACTTTGTGAGGATCCTAGTAAGAACATCTGAACAGCCAGGTTTTGCCTTCAGTATTTAATGTATGGCATGACTGAGAGGTGGTATACTCTCTTCCTTTGCACATTTGGAAGCAAAGAGTAGCTTAGGAAAGATAGGCTCACCTGGAAAGGTGATGTAGCCCAAGTTTGAGAAATTTGGAATCAGAAACCTTTACTAGCTACAGATGAACTCTACTTGTCCTCACCTCTGTTAAAAGGCCCCTTTTTTTGTCCTCCCCCCACTTTTACAATTTTTTTTAGTTAAGGACTGGTGACAACATTACATTTGTCCCTCTTTCACCTTCTTTGTAAAAGCTAAAGACCATAAACAAAATTTATTGCTGCTGTAACAGATCAGAGTCCATAACCACAACAAGGAGAGACTTTGTAAGCTGGACAAAGCTTTCTTTTTGATTGCTCTCCATATCTGGCCTTTTAGAGTCCTGTTGCATGCAATGGCTGGTTTTTTGTTGTTTGAGGTTTTTTTTTATTCGTGATAGGCTTTGCATGTTATTATTACTGAAATCATTGGGTTTTTTCCATTAATTCTAATTGCTAATGTGTTTAGGGTATTAGAATTACCACTGTTCTTGATGTTTCATACTTTGGCAGCAAATAAAGGCCACAGTCATGCTGGTGTGATCCTGCTGACCTATTTGTTGCACATGTATATGAAGGAAGACAGTCCTTGCTTTAAAACCCTTGAAATTTAAATGGGCTGGTTGTAAGCAGTCAGGGAAGACTAGATGTTGAAAAGAGCAAAGATTTTAACAACCTGTAGTACGCAGTGTGGGAGATGCAGAGGGAAGCAGTACTTTCCAAGTGCAAGTCATCTCATCCTAGGGAAGCACGTAAAATGTTGGGGTTAAATCTTGCCTTACTGCTGTTCCTCTTCAGATTCTACAAAGGGATCCTAGCATCCTGTAGATGCTTCCCTTACAAGTCTCTAAAATGAAGTGAGATGAATTCTGCTTTCTATCATGTTTTTTCATAGCTGAAGCACAGAAAAGATTGAACAGATATACCCTGAAAAACAGTGCGGGGGGGCTGATCTATGAGACAGTGTACTCTGTACTGTTCACTTGCCTTTAAAAAAAGGGAAAATTCGAAATTAATTTGAATTAATTTGAATGTGAAAATGTGGGCAAAAACATCTACCCACTTCTGTCTCAGAATTCTTACACTTGTAAGTCATAAGACACCAAAAAAGGCTGAAATTTGAAATGTTTGAAGTAGCATTGACATTATCACTCAGTGAAAAGCAGTGTCTTTCTTGAAGGAAAATTAGTTTTGAATGCCTAGACAATAAAAAAGGTGCACCTCCAACATGTCTAGTGAAAAGTTTCTTGAAGATTGCTGTTGTACTGAGAACTGCTTCCATTTATGAAAGCTAATTCCAACTTCTTGTGTTCTTTTTATGTCACCAATGTGAGAGTGTGATGGCCCAGCCTCAGTGCATCTTTTTGTCTGGATACCATTTGAATGGATTGTGTTACTCTAATCACTGGGAGGAGTTAGAGGTAGCAAATATGGGGGGAGAAAAAAGGGAAAAGCAGCAATAAGTGCAGACAGGGAGGAAAAAAAAGTCATGACACTGAGGCCACCAATGTTGGTGGATTTTGTGAGGCTTCCATGACAGACTCAGGGTCCCTGTAATTTACAGTATTGTTGCTGTTGGGACTTTGCTGTGATATTATTTTCCCTTGTTCAGAAGTGGTGTTTCATGGCAGAGACACACAGTGGAGGGGCTGGTCTGCTCCTACCTGGCTAAACCAGGGGATGAATTTGTGAGGAGTTGCACTGCAACCAGCTGCAGCTTGCTTTGTAGGAGCTCTTAACACATTCCAAACACAGTGTGCTTTGCTCAATTTTGGCAGTGAGCTGACACAGAAGTATGCTGTGCTAATCTCTAGGAGTGACCATGGGGATCTGATACAGAAAAGATAAAGTACTCTGAAATCACACTCAATCAAGTACTTAGTAACTGGTAGACATGTCTATGGTTTAGAGTAGAACAAATGAAAAAAGAAGGCAGAACCTAACCAACCATCTCAGAGTAAAGTTGAGAGGAAAAAGGGAAGAAGGAAAAAATTACAGTATATTTTTTTTTTTGAATAAACACTCCCAGTGTTTCCATGTCACCTAAAATGAAACCAGGTAAAGGACTATTTTATGAGTTGTAATTGTTTATATAGATGGGAGAATATTCTTTAGTGCAGTGTACATTTAAACAATTTGACCCACAGACCTTTGGGACAATATTAATAAATATTGATGATGCCCAGGACTGGAAGCTAGAGTTACCTTTGCGACCTAGAGGTATTACCTAGTATCTGTCAATATTCCTGCTAGGAGCTCAAACTTGGATACTTTTTCAGCAGAGTGTCTGTTACGCTGTATTTGCTTAGCTTGGCACTTGCTTCATGCAGAGTGTTTTGGGGGAGATAGGGAGGTTGACAGCTTTCTTTTTTTTTTTCCTTTTTTGGTTTTGAAATCTTAACACCAAAATGGAAGCAATAAAATAAAGCAAGAAGAAAAGAACAAGGAAGAAATAATTAAGAGTATAACTCCACCTCCCAGTTCTAATTGATACCATTTCAGTCCTCTGATACCTTCTGCTAACATCACACTTGCGGCAGGGAAACTTTCTAGTACAGGTGACCGGTGTCAGTAAGTGGTTTTGGTTTAAACATGTAATAAATAAGTACTACATTGTGAGATTGGAGATTGACATGAAACATTTCACTGGCTTGGTTTACAGTGCAGCCCTGCAAGCAGGCAGTGAGGAAGGGATTTGGGAGCTGCTTAAAATGATGGAGCACAAAGAACCATTGCCACTGGATAAATGTGATGCTGAATTACCCCCTGGGATATGGCTGGTTAAACAGCCGTGTATTTGTAGCTCAGTTGGCTAAACAGTAATGAGTACTGCAGCATGGATAAAACACTTTGAAAACTTTTTTTCTGATACAGATAAATATGAAGGTGGAACAATTAGAAAAGAAGTGGTTTTGTGTTAAGACGTTATAAATGGTGTTCACCAGTAACTCTTGAATGTGACCAAAACCATAATTTTCAAATGAAGAAGAACATAGTTCTAAACCACTGACAGGGTGAAAATACAGCCACTTAGGGAAGTGGGGGTTGTAATTAAATAATACAGTTCTCCCCTGGTGAACTGTCACTTAAAACTAGTTTGTGTCTGAGTCAGACAGAAAATAGTTTTAATATCTGAAGATGTTTTGTGGATGATCTGAAGTCAGACTATATTAAGAAAATCTTAAAGGTCTTCTTTAAAAGCTCGTGATTGCACAAACAAGGCACAAAGCTGGTGTGACGCAGGAAGGGATGACACAGGTGGCATGCCATGGAGGACATTTGAATTGAAGTTAAATGGAGTAGGAGAGCTAGTTTAGGACAGCAAAGTTACATGATACTAGGTTACTTCAAACTTGATATTAAATCAATTCCATCTCTACTGATTCAGTCACACTAAGCTTTCACAGAAAAGCCTCCTATGGCTTGAACCAAACAAGGTTCATAGTAAGTGAATAATGGGAGTGGTATGGGCTGGGGAGGAGAGCCCTGAGCTAGTACCAACGTGGGAAAAGCATGTAGAACCTGTGCTCAGCAGATGGGTGGGGAAAGCCTGTCAGTCCCTTCTCCTGAGAGTAAGCAAGGCCAGGCTGATTGTCACCACACACAGCTATGACAAAGGGGATAGGTCCACCTGGCCAGCCCCAGGGACTCACTTTGGGCAGATCCTGAACAGCACTGGGGTGAAATGGGGAACGGGCAAACTGAGTCATCCAACCAGGGAAAGGGACAAGTTCAGGGAGTTGTCACCTTTGGCACAAAATGGTGTCAGCATGTTACTGTCAAACGGTGACATTTTCCTACTCCTCTTCAATGTTAATTGCATTCACAGTTATGCCATTTCTAAAGAGGAAGCTGACACACAAGTAATGCAAAAATTGCATGGTTTACACCAGTTTCTTAGAAATACAACCTTGCATAAGGACGTTACTTGAGGGTAGCATTTCAGCAATTAGAACATGAACACCTCCTCCCTGGCTCCCTTTCACCTGGTATTTGATGGCAAGAATCTCTTAATTTCTATTTTCATTCTTACTTTTCCCGTTTTTCAAGCATAGGGCATTTTCTTGACTGTTTGCTCTTTCCCTGCATCATAATGATTTTGTTGGGTGTTTAGTTGCTCTTTCCAGTGATGTCTGAGACAGCCTTTTAAACTTAGAATGGAAAGACGGCCATCATTTTGTACTCTGATGTGAAAATTGCCATATGAAATGAGGTCCCTTCTAGCCTACTATCATCTTTCCAACACGGGCACATGTTTAAGGAGAAACTGTAAAAAATAGGGAGGGATAGCTTTCTATCTCTGGCAATAGTGGTTTAAGCATTCCTTCAGTATCGTAAACTGATCTGCAAAAGACAATTGGATGAAGTGTTAAGTACCTGGATTTGCTGGATGCAACTTCCTTTTGGATCCCCAGGCAAATCTTTGTATTATTTGCGCAGAGTTTTATAGAGTTAACAATTTGCATGTTTAGACAATGAGCTGGAATGGGGATAGCACCACTGAGTTGTGCTTCCTTACATAATTTTAGGATTGATACTTGCTGACTGTGCCATAATAAGCCACTAAACTGGCATAAACTGCTTGTAACAGGAACAGCAGAGTGCTGCTTTCTTAAAAAAAAAAACAAACTGAATTTAAAAAAAAAGGAAAAAAAAACCCAAAAAAACCCCAAAAAAAACAAAAAAAAAACCACAAACAAAACACCACCTTGAGAGCTTTGCAGTACTCCAGGTACTTTAAGAAGGTTTCAGCTTTATAGGGCTACAAACGTTAGGAACGAAGTTTTTCATCCTTGCTCTTTTTCTCAGGCTGGCAACTCTTTGGAAGTTTTGGGTTTTCCAGGAGTGAGATAAAACCAGAAGAACAGAGGGTCTTGTTGGTAGGGTTAAAAAGTAGGTAACTTTTAAAAATAGCTGCCACTTGGTGCTGTGGATTGGAGGCTTGAAAGCTGGCTTGGAGATGGATCTCCAGGGCAGGAGGTTAATCTTTGCTCGTCTTTGTGCAGACCCATCCAAGTCTTAAGTCAGAAGCCTCTGAAAAGTGTTACTGCATATATTCATTAGACAGCCCTTGTTAAAATCTACATCATCCATCTGTGTTTAAAGGGAGCTCAGCAGTCACAGCCCTCCTGCATAACAAACACACAGTGTACTTCCAGGACTTGATCTGTCCAGTCTAAAAACAGAATCAGATCTTCAAGAAGAAGTATTTTTAGCATGAAAAAAATGAAAAAAGTGGCTTAAGGGAGAAAACCACTGCCACTGCCTGGTGTGCATGGCTCCCAATACCTATGGACCATACACTATGTGTCATGATTTCTTCTCTGGCATAGGGTGTAACTAAACCAGTGTTGCTGAAATGCAGTCAGGAGCCAGGATGCAGAGCTGAAAGATCAGTGCTTGCATGTTGGAGCAAAGTGTAGAAATGGTTGCAGTTGTCAATAACAACATGTATAATATTTGAATATAAGGTTTTGTTTTCCAGAAGACATGGAAGAAATCCCATTCAAAATTTTAAATGGAGAGAACATGGTTAGATTTACAAAGACAAGTGCCCATAGTTAGATGCAGACTAGAAAGCTTAATTTGATCCAAGGTCAGTTATGAATTTTGGGATACCCTGGCACACTGTATGTGCTGGGTGGTTATACAAGCAGTTCCTCATTCATTTGAAAGGCCATTTTCTGGTTTCAGACAATTTAACTACCGAATTCATCACAAGGCCACTTAAAGTAAGATCTCTTTTCAGATCCTCCACTGCTGGTGATCTTGCATGACCATGCAGTGTTTCAGCCTGCTCACTTGGGTGCCCAGCAGGAACTGGGCTTTGCACTTAGGCCTACAAATCATCAAAACATGCAAAAATATGTGCTGCCTTTCCATTATGTGTCTTCTGGTGGGGCTTCTCATGTGCTTCAAGTAAATGCAAATATCTGTGCCTAGGGAAGAGCTTTAAATTTGGTAGCCATGATACCACAAAGTAATATCCAAGCGTGATTTTCATCTTTTCAAGCTTATATTAAGAACAGAGTAGAACCTGGAAAAGTTTTTTGGTATCTGTTTGTATGCATGTACAGTTAAGAAGAGAGAGGCCCCAAATTTTTCACAGTGTTTATAATAAGAAATCCAAATTTGATGCTAAAGTAAGTAGATTCAATTCTGAAAACATACCAGGAACAGATGAAGTGAGTAGGAAGGTGTCGTTTTTATGCAGCCTCATGTAGAGTAAAGCTGTCCTTGCAGAGCAGATGGGTTTCTTAAGTACATACACTGTTTTTGGAATGCAGAATATTTTTCTTTAATCGGGTGTCTTCTCTAGGCCTTGTGTTTTCTGACTGTTCCACTCTCTTTCATCAAGGGGTGAGCTCTCTTTCACAGTAAATTCGCAGTGTATATTCAGGCCTTTGCCTGCACTGATATACCTAACAATCCCAGTGCATTCTTACCTGTACTAATGATTACACATACCAGAAGGAATTTAGAAGCACAAAAGAATTGAGAACTTTGCTTAATTTAACAGGCATTATGTATAAATCCAATAGAGCATATGTTAAAAGTATCTCAGTAAATAATTTTCAAAAAATCATTTTGTTTCTAAAAAATCTTCCTGATATAACAAGCATCTTCTTCTTTAATTCAAATTTGTTTCTCAGTGTTTAATTTCTTATTGCTATGCTATTTTCAAGTAGGCAAAAATAAACAAAAAGGTGCATACATTTTCAGGGGCCAAATCAGTAAATACTTCATCTTGTGCTTTGAAAATAGAAGGGAACAGAGCATTATTTGAAGGTATTTTACCAATTGTGAAAATTCTGTTATAAGCTGATACTGATCCTGACTACAGACTGTGCTGCTTTCAGCTCATGTGACATGCTATAGCTGTCAATGAACTGGGAACAGACCTGCTCACAGAGTAAGTTACCTTTTCAAAATGATCAGACTGCCTGTGCTGTATTTTATGACAAATATTCAGTGTAATTAAATAATTAAACCCCAAATCTTCTATTTTAGGAAAACAATTGCATTTCCTTGCCTTTTTTTTTTTTAATATGTTGCACTTCAGCATCACCTAGCAAACATACTCAAAACATGTAATAAATATATAACACCGAGGACAGATTATAGTGGTGATTCCAGATGATGGAAATAATTGTCATATAGTTTGGCCTGTTCAAAAAGATACCAAAAACTTGAAAGCTGGAGAAAAATTAATTACAGCATATCTGCTATATCAGATACCCCCAAAACATTGCCTCTGATTTACCACTGTGGATGAATCTGACGCTCTTTAGAAGGAATAAAAGTTCTGGAGCCCTTTAACTTCAAATTAATAAAGACTGTGCGGTAATGTAATTCCAAATCGCTACAGCTGTTTCTTTTATTAGCTGTGGCTTCATGTTTCTGTCCTTGACACTTAAAGATCAAACCTACTTAAATATGAATAATTTAAAATGCGAATTTACTTCAATATCTTATTTTGCCAAGAAGCTCAGCAGCTCATTATATAAGAGGAATGTGTCACGGAGGTAGTCATCTCCACAGTGGTGGCGCAGGCACGACGCTGCTCTTCCCACTGTGCATCCCCCACCCCCAAAAGTGCACCTGTGCTAGAGCGTTTATCGAGCAGGTAATGGCACACAGGCTGTGGCCTGAAAGAAGTCATATTTACACAAGAAGCATATTTACACAAGGAAAGGGACACTTATTTCAGGAAAAACATGCCAGCTGAAGCCACCCCTGCGCAGCAATGTGGCATTCTCCATCCAGAAGTAGCAGGACTGAGTGGGACTTTGCAGTTGCTTCTTCTGGTTATGACAAGCTGCTCAGTGAAGGAGACAGTGGAGCTCAAATAGAAATGTTCCTGTGGTATCCACGATCCCTCAGGCAGGGAAGATATTTCAAGGATAAAAGGTAGGGTGATGGATTAGGAAGAAGCAGGAATAGGAAAACAAACACAGGGAAGATGAGGAAGGAGGAGGATGAGAAAGGAGTTAGAGAAGGGAGAACAGACTATTGAAAAGAGTGTCAGTGTGAGAAGCCCAGATCTTTTTCAGGCTCCAAATGGTTGCCTCAATGCTGGTAGTTCTGCTGCTCTTCAGGGACTACAGATAAATCTGAATCTCCCCACAGGCACCATCAGGGATTCAACTGAATTTTTCTGCATTTTTAAAGATTGCTGCAAGTCAAGAGCTAAAACCAAAGGGAGCTGAAGCACAGGTGGTATGTGAGCTCCTGCTCTGCAGCCTTGCAACAGCCATGGTGATTCCAGTGGATCTGGGAGGGTTGACCTGAAATTAGACTTTCTGCAATATTCTGCTTATTGTATGTTCCTTGTTTACCAGATGACAGACGTAACACATCTGGAGTTTGTTTTGCAGAGCCACCAAATGCAGCCCTCACAGTTGCTCAGTTTGAGCTTTGCCTTAAATGGATCAGGTGCTATAAAACAGTAAGTGCTCCAAGGGCACTGGTATTTCAAATTGGGCACTTAGAATAATGCTCCTCTGGAAAATCATTTTAGCTTTTTTTTCTTGTGCTCCAGAATCCTGTGCATTTCTCTGAGACCAAATAAACCACAGAATTTTGTAGAGCCATTGCAAAGTAATTAATGTTTATAGTGCACGAAGAGATCTTAGTGAGAGCCCCAAAACCAGTATTTTTTGTGTTCACAATTTAGCTGGATTTAGTGGTGAGTTCAAGCATTGAATTCAGTAGGCTAAGGAAGAAGAATACAATAATTTGTATTTCATGCAGCAAATGAGAAAAGGCGGTATAGCAGAACACACATGTGGGTTCACAGGCTGTTACTGCAGTGTAAATTATTTCCATCTCTTTCAAATACTGAATTGGTAGATGATAGGATTGGCAGAAATTAGCCTGCATACTCCTCTCACTAGTTTGGGGATTTGGACTGGTTTTTGTTTGCACTGTAGGACGAGGATGAAGAGAGTTTCAGGGAGGAGTGGAACACTGCTCAAGGGAACAAAGGTGCTGTGGCCAAGCTGGAGGAGCAGCGAGCCAAGTTTGGCATTATTGATTGGGAAGAGGAGGCTGGGTTTGCTCACTAACAGATTAAGGAGGAAAGAGTTGTGAAAGTTCACTATGAAATATGGGAGTGAGCTGAACAATTTCTTTTCTTTGATCTCCATTAATTTATAATCTTATGATGTTGAGTCTCCTGGCACTAGAGCTTTTACAATGAATAGCTGAAAGTACAAAAATTTATTTAAATTGTACTGGTCTTGTGTTGAATGGTTGCCTCTATTCTAGAAGTCACTTGGAGTTTAACCCTTTTTACTGTTGGACAGTTTAAATGCTAGACATTTAATTAACTTTAGACAGCTCTGCAAACAACAGCTAACTACAGACTGCTCAATTAATGTTGCAACAGCTTTTGCATCAAAGTTTAACCAGAATGCTTTGATTTCTTTTAATGATAAATGAATATATTCTCACCAGTATAAAAAGATGCTTCAGTGTTTCAAATTCAATTTCTGATTTGCTAGTGTTTAAAATTAGTATCTTTGCCTTTTTGTTATGCTAAACTAATACTGTGAAACAAAACAATAGAGAGTGTGTATCAGTGTGTGTCTGCTTGAGATGAGTTGTGCTACAGAATTATGCAGTGCTACTTCTTCCATCAATGAGAAGGAGCCATCAGTAGTTGCAATAGGATTAGAAGTTGTATGTAGCTCAGATGTAAGCCTATTAATTTGCTTTTTAAAAGTTTCCTTCTATTTACGTTCTTTTCCCCTAGTTTTTATAAATCACTTCTTTCTGGTAAGTAAATGAAAAATCTCTCCTTTCCTGTTTATCAGACTAATTTTTTCAAGTTCTTGTGTTTTGATATGTTTTTTGGAAGAATCATGGTTAGCCAGTCAAATAATATTGTTAGAAATATGTGCCTACATCTCCTTTTAATAATTACTTAAAATGTGTAAGCACTTTCATTTTCTAAGTCAAAACTAATCCTTAGAGTGGATTTAATTTATTTGGTAAATAATTCAATGTGATTTTATGTTATTAAATGTGGGAATATCATTACTTACTTCACTAGCGAGAAATTCTAGAATTTTTGTCTTTATGTTCATTGTGTAACATACAGATTTTCCTTGGATCCCAGAAATAATTTTATCAAATGGTTCTTTCTTATTATCTCAGTATTTCTAACTCCCTGGAGCCTCCTGAAGTTACCTTTCTCCTTTACAATTTTACACATTTCTCTTATACATAGAAAAGAAACATCTGGCATTTTTTTAATGAGAGCTGTACGCTCATTGACCAAACAAGCAGCAAGGAATCTGTTGTGTGGTTCATTATTGCAAGAAAATGAGGTAGTAGTCTCACTAATCATCACTAAAATTTGTATTAACTGGTGCTGTTTCATTTTCTGAGTCAGCTAATCTCATACTTTCACCCTTACAAGAAAACAAATCGTGTTTAAAAATGCCTGGTGTGGAAAAATGGTACTTTCAAATGTAGAGATTAGAAACATTTAAAACATACATATCTGTGGTTAAAGATGCCGACTCTTCATTCTCCCCTGTCTAGAGCTTTCCTTTTTTATCTTTGAAGTTCAGTCATTATTCCGTGTCTATGCCATTTATTTTTGTATCCTACAGAAATTCATTCAGACTGTTTAGATCCAATCTTTTTAGAATATTTATGAATGCAACTTATCAACAAGTTTACATTTTATTCAGCCTGTGGAGTTGGATTTTGGAATTTGCTTTTTTAGTAGTTCTTTTGTGGAAGAGAAATCTTTCAGGCATGAATTGATAGTCCAGATCTTTTGAGGTCTGTCTGTGCTAACCTATGACCTCTGTTCTTAGGAGGTCAACATCTGAGGGCAGGAGATTAAGGCAGTTAAAAGATTGGAATGGGAACTGGAATGGAAAAATTAGCCAGCACATTTTGGGTGGAAAACATCAAAGTCATCAAACAATTTGCTTATTTTAAACTCAGTTTAAGGGTAACAAGCTAATTGTACTGTGTTTGTTGATGCAAGCAATTTATATTATTTGAGAACATTAACACTGAAGAATTTTTTTTTTTAATTGGAGAAACATAATGCCTTTTCAGTATGAATGCACTACGTATTTTGTACTCTAAATGCTTTTGTGTAACATTTTTAGATAATAATTCAGAATCTGCTCATACAGTCTGTGTGCATTTAATTAGCTGTATTGCTTACAAACAGCAACAGTAAGTGTTGTGGAACCTGAAACTTGCTTGTAGTCTGCTGAAGACCTCTTGCTGTCGTTGGAGAATACAGGTGCTCTCAGTACAAGGGGAAAAATTATTCCCATATTAAAATTTTCTAACTCCAATGTTTAAACTCATTTGTAAGCATCTCTCCTTGTTTCAGTGTTGGAAATGTGAATTCCTTTCCCATACAAATTTGTGACCAAGACATGTTCTTTTATAGATTATAAATTGACTTACAAGAAAAGACACCATTGTCTCTTTGTTCTTGTCTGACATAGTTCAAAATTCATTAGTGTGTGTTTTTAGAAGAGTGACAACTTCATCTTTCATCTGTGCATTGATTTCAAAAAATGTTATTATCTAGAAGAAGACACTTTCCCACATCTGAACAATTATGCAAGTTTAAGGATTTGTGTAAGCAATCACATTTTCTTCTTGGTTGTTTAAAGTGCAAATGAAAGTGGTTTCACTATCATAGGCAAAAGCCAGACTAGTGTTTCAGCATGCAAACCCACCTAGCAGGAAAGAAAACAAAAGTTCCAGCTACCTCTCAGCTCAGGCTCTGACTAACAGCGTATGGATTATGGCACTTCTCCTATAGGTATGGCTGCTAATTAAATTAAAATACTGTAATATGGTTAAACTCAAGAAGACAGCCATCTGTAAACCTCAGTGTAACCTCCACGTTTTTATTGTTCTTTGGATAGTGAAGGATATGAGATTTGAACCCCTTTGCAGGCTTATAAACTTTACAAACTCTTCCTCTAACTGTGAAAACCTCCTTTTTGCAGCATTTAGCCCTGATCTGCACCTGAGGGGAAACTGAACAAAATTATCGCCATAATTTCTTGTTCTTTCATGGAGAGAAAAGAAGGGAGAGCAGGAGGAGCTGCTGGGGACAGCAGCAGCCCATGGGCTGCTCCCAGGGCAGAGGCACTGCTTTGTTTCCTTCCTGCCATTTCGCTGGGTTGCTGGAGAAGCTCTGCCAGGCTGCTCCCAGCCACAGCTGGCTATGCACTGCCCTTCCTGGATGTGTCCTGCATCCTCACTGGTGCTGCCACAACTGGCTGTGGTCTGTGTCCCCAGGAGTGCCACAGGCATTGGGGATCAGAGAGCATTTGAAGGGGCAGAACCAACCCTGAAGGTTATTGTATTTTGGAGACCTGTTCCCTGTTTGAAATCTTGGGATAAAATGGGGTAGCTTCTGATCAGCCATTTTGGGATTCTTGCTTTTCAGCACTCTCTGTGGTTAAATAATCTGTGGTTGGAGAGGTAATTCTGTTTTACAGAATGATTTTGGTTACCCACTTGTGAGAACTCCTGAATCCTTGTGAAGGAACAGAGGATTTGTTAATTAGTAAAGAAAAAATGTTAATTACAAAGACAGTGTGCCTGACATGACTTAAGATAACTTCCTTGTTTGCCTGAGCCATTTCTATACCTTCTTTCTGTTCTGTATGTTTACCAGTAAACTCTTCAATGCAACCCTTCTTAGTCCCTATAATACTTAAAATCACTGTAGTTTTTTATTACAATACTAATTGTGATTCTTGCCTGTTTGAATTATTAGCAATACACACAGATTTTTTGATCCAGAAAGATTTTTGCTGGATGTGTGTAGCCTCTTGTTTCATGTTGTTTGACGATTCAAGCATCCTGTCCACAAGTCTGCTTTTCTTAATATCTTTTGCCCACCCTTTAAAAGTAATCTGTAGATACCTGAGATCCGCAGATTGAAAACTACTGTAGTGCACACTCTTAAGGTGCTGGAGGTTTTTCATCCCTTAGTAATTGTGGCATTAGTTCTAAATGTACTAAAAACTGCCTCCAAGTTTTATGTGCAATAGCTTGTGGGGCAGAGTAGATGGCTTGCTGAGTTTGTGGTGGGGTAATTCAAAACTCATGGAAGTTACAGTGCAATTTTTGAATTACTTAGAAATTAATTTGACTAACTTATGATGAAACCTTACTTTGTTTTTGCTTGGTCTTTTTGAGAAATAGCTAGAGGATATATCCTCAGTTTCCACACATTTTCTTTTCACAACAAAAAAAAAATGCTGTAGAGATAGACAAAACTGTTTAGAATTACTCCACATAGTATTTTTCTGACTTACGTGTTTCTGAAGGTTGAAATTTCTGGCAGTGCAGCTGTGCCAGATTCCTGACTGCAGACCCTGGTGCTCTTGGAATCAGTGTCTCCAAATGGACTCTGTAATTTTCCTCAGCTGAGTCACTTCCTTACCATGAACTGCCATAAAGAGATTATTACTTCTGCTTTGCTTTCCAGGGTTTAGTCTGCACTGCCCCCCTCCTTTTCAAAATAAGAACTCATCAGAAAACACCTTTTGTAGAAATGCAGTTGAGTAGAGGATTTCAGAAAACTGGATTATTGGTGGCCTTTTTTAAAGGGACTATTGAGGTTTGTGTTCCTCAGCTGTTTCTAGCTGCTGATTTGAATGAGAAGCCAGCAAAAAAAGCATGTTGGTTTTGTTTCTAAGTAGTGGTTGAAGTTGTTTCCAACTGCCAGAAGAACATGAATTTCTATGAGATACTTCAGGTGATAGCTGTCCATAAAATCTTTAGAAGTATATGGTAATAAATCTCAGATGTTATGTATAAATTTTCTTCATGACCCACATTTCTTGCTTAATTCTTGCATAAAATACAAATTAGTCAAATCCGAAAGCTTTTGAATTTGTCAGAATAAGTCTTTACACCAGTGTAAAGTTCAAATGCATTTTATAGAAGATTGACTTCAATTGTCAAGAGGAAAAAATAATTATTGAATCTGTTGTATACATGTGTTGTACACACATATATAATATATACAATAGATTTATGAACGGTTGCCTCAGTTGCATTGAAGAAAGTGGGTGCCAAAAGAAAAATTACTTATTAAGTTATAAGTTATGTATCAGACAAAATAAAGCTACGATAATGTAGCTGTGTTAGCTTGCTCTCTTTAGGCCAGGTAACAATAGAAGTAAAAATGTCACATGCGCTTTTATCATCTACAGTCTTGCCTTTGTAAGAAGGTCAGTTGAGAGTTTCCAAAACCCTGCAAAAAGTTCTTGAATTAAAGATTCTGGTTGAGACTGTAAGTGAAAAACTATATGAAGGTGGTGTTAGTACTGGAAATTAATTGTGATGCTGTATGCACACCAATCACTGTAGTGAAACATCCGGCTGCAATAATGAGATGCTGTGTTGTGAGCAGGATTCCACCATGTTCCTCTGCTATGGTAGCAGGTGGTAAATTTGCTTAAGCTTGCATATTTTGTTACATTGTAGAGTACTACAGTTTGCGTGCGGCGTATAAATCCATTTTCATTTAGCTTGGAAATGTTTTCTTCAAGCAGATTCTCATTTAGTCAAAGAAAAAAAAAGATTCCACAGGGACAGGTTTATGTTTATTATTATTACTATTATTATTAATTAAAATAAATCTGTTTCTAGAAAAAAAACACTGCTTTGTTAAATGATAGTTCATCAGTTTGAAAATCCTTATTTCCTTGAAGTAGCCAGCCATGACCTCTGAAATGGTTCATTGCAATCAGTGGGTAAACTTAAATCAGTATGTAAAAGCTAAATGTGCCTGTTAGGAACAGAATCAGGATGAAGTGAAGGTGGGGGTGTGAAGAACTGGAGATGCGAAGGAAATGCGGTAACAGGGATTGCTGGATATGAACTGGATAGTTTGTGGGACTGGGGCCGGCTGAATAAAGAGAAGTGGCGGGTGGGCAGTGTTCACCCCTTTGTGACAGACAGAGGCAGGGCTGCTTCTGATCTGATGCTTTCTGTGGACTGGTGACTTCCAGTGCTTCTGGAAGCGTGCTCAGCATGCTTCTGCCCCAAACCAGGCCCTCTGTTGTGCTCACTTACCTTTTACTCCCATTTCCCCCACAGAAAGCTAGAGAAGCTTCTTTAAAGTGCATATTTCACACGATTCAGAGGAAGGGAAATACCAAACGTGGGTCACTGCAAGCTGATAAAGAGAGAAAAGAGCACAGGTTGTAGCTGAGTGCTTTGCACTGGTGGTCAGAGTGCATGGCTGGCCAGGGCTCTGCTTGGCTGGGGTACAGCTCTTTGCTGGGGCACCCAGGAGCCCCAGACACTCTGTGCATGGGGATGTACAGTGTCTGTGAAAGCCAGCACAAATGACAGTGTGTGGCACAGCTGTGGCTGCACTGAAATCTGGTGAGGCAATGGTTTGGTGCTGCGAGCCAGAGTCCCTGTAGGTGTGCTGTGACTGGAGTGCCAGGGTGCTCCCTGCTGGGAGGGGATGGGCTGCACTGGGCTCTCTGTGACAAGACCGCCACTTGTAAAATTTTCCCTCCTGGTTTTCAGACAGACAGCACTCATGGCACTGCCAAACACAGGCTGAGACTGCTGAGATGGCCAAGCAATGTGGTCAGGAGAGTTCTCCTGAGGATGCTGTAATAGACACAGGCCTGGAGACCTGTTTGGCACAATGTGCCAGTAAGATAAATCTGCATATGGCACAGTCTCTTTCCACAAGGGAAAAGAGCCACTCTGAAAGAAAGACGAAAATGGGGAAGGTACACAGGTGGCCTTGGCCCAACCGTAGGCCATACCCTTTCTCAGAGGTATTCAAGACAGATTCTTTCAGATTTTGGAGTTAACTTAAAATTTCTTGCATCAGTTAGTGTTCTTAAATGTGCAGTAAATTGAGTACATCTAGGTTATTGTCAATATAGGCACTGAACATCCTGAGATTTTATTTTTTTCCTTTATATGTACTTGTAAATCATATATATGGAATATCTGAAGTGTAAACTTTCATCCACTGGTTCTGTATCTTACGCCTGTGTCCATTTAATACATAGTTGGGTTTTGGGGCTCTCCTCGTCACATGTTGACATTCCTTGGGGACACACAGCTGGAGCTTAATTATATCTGATCTGTGTTTGCCAAAACACTCCCCAACAATTGCAGCAAAATTCTTCAGCCAGAACTACTAGAGAGGCACCATTAAATTGAAAATAATGTAAATTTCAGAAAGCAATTCTTCTTTAAGTATAAAACATACAAGATTTTTTAGCTGTTGTTGATTTTTCTGCGCTGTACAAGCTGAAGTAATGGGAATCTCCAAGGTTCTGGACTGTGTTAGCAGATTGAATCCCTATTTATTATTTTTTCCTGAAGGGGAACTGTGACTTTAAAAGAAAAGGATGCTGCCCCTGACTCTGCAGCCAGGTCTCTGCCAGGGTGCAGTTTCGAATTACCGTGGCTGGGCAGCTGCCGTGGCACCCCTGCACCCACAGCCAGCCTTGTGGTCCTCTGCCTGCAGGGTCGCCGGTGCCGATCTAATTCCTGAGAGAGCCACTTCAGGGAGCGTAACTGAGAAAAAACTAATCCTGCAAAAATAAAAGGTACCGAGCAGCGAATGGATAGAGAGGGGACAGAGCGGGGGACGCCTCTCGGTAACAGCTCCGCGTTCGGTGGGTTTATCTGGAGTGAGAAACCCTACGGGCAGCTCGGCATGAAACATGTTGTGCTCTCTGCTCAACGTGGCAGAGACATTCCCTGCTGGCGGCAGCTTTTTGGCCTCTGTAGTAGGAGCGATAGGAAGTCTGCCCTCGCTGGTGGCAGGTGGTGATTTAAGAGCCAGCAGGGTTCATGGGAGGAAAGTGTCAGGAACACAAAACCCAGCAGGGAGTTGGGTTTGGCCTCCAAAAGGCCAGAGGTATAATTAGGCATCAGCGAGACCTCGCAGAGGGTTTGGGGAGTGTCCCAGGCGAGATCTTTTCTATTTGAGCTTCCTCTGTCAAACTGCCAGTAGATCCCGCTGCACACGGCTCCCCACAAGAGAGGTGGTCCGTGCTTTTTATCAGGGCTGCAGCTTGTGGTTTCCCTGGCCAGGGAATGAAAACAGGATGCAAAAAGCAATCCTACCTATTTTAGATGCCTTGGTGCCACCACACCATTAATTTGTCTTTGAAACTGTACAGTACCAGGAAGTTGGCAGCTGACTGGGAAGGTAAGCGGCATTCCTCAGCTCTGTGCCTGACACCCCTGTGGGGCCGGAGAGCAGCCTTTAAAAGCTGCAGTGCTCAGGCTTAATTCACTATTAACTTCTAGTCTGGCGTTTTAGTGTGTATGCAGTGGTCATTTCTCATTTCCCTTCCTGCCTTTCAGCAGCTGCTCCTTGAAACTTGCAAAATGCGAGCAGTAGGCTTGAAGGAGTCAGCGTGCAGTGGTGTCATCACGGCTCTTCCTTCCCTGCCAGCTTCCGCTAAACAATCTGTTTCATCTTTTTTTCTGCTTCTGTTGCATTAGTTTGAAGTGCTGTGAGCGATGTGAAGACAATTGGAGATACGTACTAAAACTAGCATTTCCCGTTGTAGCGTTCTGCCATTTCACATCAATCATATTATCTGAAGGATGTTACAGTTTCAGAGGTTCACTTGGGAACTTAAATGTACTAAAATTATAGACTGCATTCTTCATGACAAGGGAAAAAATAACATGAATTTCACATACAGTAACAGAAAAACATATTCTTTCCATCTATTTTACCACACACACCAATTACAGAGTGTTTGTATGTCATACAGAAGAAGTTAATATTTCAGGTTTCTTAATGACAGATCTTGAAAGGAAGTTTTCTCACCAAATGGGAAGGATTATATAGAATCAGCACTTGAAGTTAGTTGTGCTGTAGTGCTGGAAGGCAGATCTAAGTGTCAGTAATGTTGTGAAACTCGATCTACAATTCACTCAATGTTGTATTTTCCAGGCTTCCCAAAAAAGGGAAATACATTTTCCCTGGTATTTCCAGATATGCGTATTTTCCTAGTTGTTGCTAGGAATCAGTGAGTTTTCAAAGGATTCATAAATGCTGCTCAAGTATAAAAGTAAGTTACAAAATGCTGTTTTGCAATGTGGTGATACTAAACTAGCATTATTGTGAATCTTTCAATCACCCTCAGTTACTAAGAAAATTGAACAGGTATCTTAAAAAGTCCCAAACAAACAACCAGTTCATTTAAAAAAAAAAAATTATGGTAAAGCTCTAGAGTGATAATAATGTTATTCAGAGTTCCTTTCGTACAAAGAATGTGATACTGGCAACTAAAGTCCTGATTTATTGATGACTTCCCTTTCTATAAGACAGCTTATGGTTTTCTTCTTGTCATCATCAGCAACAGAGGAAAGTTACCAGCTGAACTAATTAATTCTGCAAGACTTCATAGGAAAAATAATTTTGCAGCTATTTTTTCTAACTGATACACATGTGATTTAATCTCTGGAGGCAAGAGGCAGGGTAAGGTATGGAAATGCAGACAGCTGCCTCTGAAAGAAACAAAGCTTCAAGGAAGCTTAACATGCTGAAATCAAGGGGGGCACATAATCTCCATCCTAGGGTGCTAAAGTACTGACTGTCACATCGGTCCAGGGTTATTAACAGCTTTTGCTTTGAGATATGGACTTAGGACTAAAGAGTGTTCATGAAAAAAGGATATAAGAATTGCCATAAGAATGGCAATCAATCCTGTCCAATCTCAAAATATTTGACAGCTTTGCATCCTGCTAATAGAGAAGACATGAGAAAATTAGAAAAAAATGGATGAAGTGCAATGTTAGTTTATCAGTTCCAAATTGTGCCTTATTTTTATTATTTTCTTTATCTAGTATTTGTATCCTGTTAACTAGATAATTTTCTTAGACAATGGAAATGTACTAAAGGTAGTCTGCCCTTCAAAAATGAACTGTTTTAATGTGCAAAGGAAAATTATTAGTTAAAAGGAAGTCCAATACATGAACTCTGAAATGGATGAAAAATAGTTTACTGAGCTTTACTTGGTTTTTAACCCTCCCCTGTAATTTATTACCTAGAAATAGAAATGGTTTTAACTACATGATGAATATAAAAGTTCTTTGCCTTGTGCAGCGTCTCCCACTGATGCCAGCACCACCACATAGATAGCCTTTAAGGACAACCATATTAAAGAAATATTCAAGATAAAAATAACGTTCCTAAGTTGCATCCTACTATTTATGTAAAAGATAAAGGGATAAGGGACAGAACTTAAACTTGACATTTGTGGGGGGAAAGCAGAAGTTACCATGTCCTGTCTTTCCTGCCTTTCCTGCTGGTGCATCTCCTGTGGTTGCCCTTGGTCATTGGGGTAGATTGGTCTTCCCCTTTGCCTGCCAGCCATGGTTGCCCCAAAGTTTTTGTGTCAGGTTACAGGAACCCTAGGAAAGAGTTTGGCTGGAATTATGCTGGTTTTGGGGAGCCTGTAGAACAGTGGAAGCAGCTCTTCTGACAGCACCTAGAGCAGTTTGGGGAAAGAAGATAAATGATCAGGTCCTTGATTCTTTACTCCAGTTCATGCCTGCAGCAGGCTAAGCACTGCTGAGCTTCAGGTTCCTCCTGACTCCCTTTCCTAAAGGCACACAGGCTAACTGGGAATGGCAGGGGTGTAATATATTTCAATGAGTAGTGTGTCTCCTATACCAGATGAGCCACTGGCCTGGGAATCAGGTAGTAGGATTTCCTTCCCTTCCTTGCTCTGCCAGTGTGGTGCAATAGCAAGTCACTTTGAACGGATCAGGGAATTTGCTCTAAAGTATTGATTATGGTTTCTCAGCTCTTTTAATAGCCTGATCAGCCTTAGTATTGCCAAAGCATCTGTGTAGTTTCTGTAACAACAGATAATTGTTTGCAGCATCCCTCTAGTGCCATTCACAGGTTGTGCTAACTGCGCTGTCAAGTCCTCTGCAAAGAGGGAGGCACATTGTCTGGTGTTCAGTGGTGCAATTCAGTAATTCCTGGCTGTTGCCTCCTTTTCCTGAGATGCAGTTTGCTTTCCTGATGGCAGGCCCATTGAGTAGGAAGGGCTGGAGAGATGGCTTTGTGCTTTTCTCATCGTGTGCAGAACAGCATGCACCACAGCTGGAGTAGACCAGGAGAACAGTACTTCCCTCTCCCAAAATTATGTTATCTTGCACAGCAACTGGAAACCTGCTAGGCAGCCAGCTGTAGTCTCATGGCTTTTCTATTACCTCTGTTAAGTCACGTGTTGCGGCTTTTCATCAGCAAATGTCTTGACAATTCTGCATCATTGCACAGGCACTACGAGATATCATCCTCTACATCACAAATGCTGTACAAACGGGTCTTGGCAAGTAGCAATTTGAAAGCATCCCCTTATTTCTCAGGCTGAGTCATCTGCTGTGGGCTGTCTTTGCTCAAACTCCTCTTACTTCCCGTTTCATCTTAAAGGCACAAAAGAGGTCAAGACAGGGAAATCTGACCAAATTTTCAGAAGGCAATGCTCATTAACAAAAATGGTGCAGTCACAGGTTACCTGGCTGTGGTAGGAAAGAAATTACAGCCTGACTGCTGATGAAGTCAGTGATGATTACTTGTGTGATTAAGAACTGCTGGGGCAGGATCTGAGGCTGCAAGGGAGGGACAATCTCAGGCTTTTGATGAATATTTGGGGTAATGACCCTGAGGTAATGTATGATGTGCTATATAGGTCAGAGTTAGGGTTTGGCTTCCCTCAAGAACCAACAGATCACAATTTTAAGAAGGGCTGAGGAAGAATAGAGGAGTAGAATGGACCTGCTGCTGCTGCTAACAACCATTAAAAAAATACAAAGCCAGCTGCTCTCAGAGCAGAGCTTGATCCTTTCAGTGCCTTTAACAGCACAGTATATATTCAGAGGAGGGGAATTCATGAGGCCCTATGGACCTACACCATGGCATTACACAAAAATGCAAACCCGAACAATGGGTGGCCTCAGCAGTTCCATCTGGCTCACCATTAACAAGGTTAAAGTAAAGTGGGTTTCCTTGGCTGTGTCACACACAATTTACACTTCAGATGCTTTAACTTTGGAGCCAGACCAAAGGGAGCACCACGCACGCGGCAAGAGTCGCCTAAGATGTGCAGTAAGCACATTTGCTATTGATGCTCTTTCAAAGATATAGAGTGGTAGCATTTAGATAGTTTTTAAGTACTATTTCCAAGTGCAGATTTTTTTCCTAAATAATTTTTTTAAAATCCTGCCAACAAACTAGAATTGCAGTCAAATATTGTTTACTCCAAGTAATTTACAGGCACAGTAATACCAGAGGCTGGATTCAGTAGCAGCAGAAATTATTAGAGGCCCTAGAAATGTTGACACCAGCATTTTTGGTATGAAGACCCGAAAACTTCAAACTGCACCTGGAAGCTGAAAGGGATATTGATACATATAAGTGTATTCTGTTGTAAAGCATTCTGCTTTTAGAGCCACCAAAGTACTTGGATACTAGCATAGTTAACGATGGCAGATAATAACGTTTAAAAAACTTTTGCTGTAGAGAGGCAGTGGTATGTCAACAGATATGTTGGCCTGTTAACTTCTATGCCATTGAGTGTAATAAGGCATGGCAATTATCCCAGCATTTTGGAGAAATCAGGTTCTTTGTCTCAGCTTTGACATATTTAAGGGAACCCAAGCGTCCTCTATGGTGTCCCATTCTTGAATAAAAATCAATTGTTATTGAATGAGTATCAAAGTTGATAATTGAATTTCAAAGCTTTTTTATCTGTAAGACAAGCATTTGAGCATTTAAATCCATGCTAAAGAGCTAAGGTAATTTACAGAGTGAGGATAGACTGTTGCTGCTGCAGAGGTGTTCGAGGCATTCCGCAGAATGGAGCGAGTGTTGCCCTGGATGACTTGGCCATCTTGGCTGCCTTTGACCTGCCTGAATTGTGAGTTCAGTAGTGGAACAGAACTTAATACTGCTTCTGAAGTTAAACAATTAAACTTCCATACCATTCTGTTCAGTAGTGGAACAGAACTTAATAGTGCTCCTGAAGTAAAACAATTAAACTTGCATACCGTAAAATCAGCGGATGTCATTGACTCACAGTTATCCTGGCAGTGTCAGCAGTCTCACGTAGGAAGGCCCTTAGCTCATGCCATACTGAGCTTCCTCCTTGGTGAGCTGTGCAGTACTGCTGTGATGGGACACATTTCCTCCTAAACATGCTGCAGAAGGGTTGGCATCAGCCTCACCAGGGTTGAACAGTTGCTTTGTGCCTTCCAGGCTTTTCCAGGAGGTGAGACCATTGATGATGGCCTCCCTTGCCTTTGTGCCTTTGGGCTTGGTGTAGATGACCCTCTTCTTGTTCTTACTCTGTTGTTCAGCTTTCTGACCCACCCTTACGGCCTCTCCGTGCTGCCTTTCATCTCTCTTGCAAAGACAGGAATATCCTTGAACATGACACTTGAGTTTCTGACTATATGCATCAGTCCTGTAATCATAGCCATGATTATTGTAACATGCAGTAATTTTACAAATGCACAATACTGTACATTTGACAGGCACGTCAAAGTTGCCAAGCTCCTCTCAAATGTTTCCTGCCCACTGAATTTGAGGTAACTGCAGGCAAAATAAATTGAACTGAGAAGTCATCTCATCTAATTGGTGACAAACCATTGACATTCCCTTCTCCTCTCCCTTTTTAGCTGCTGGTCTGTCCATGAGCAGCAGCTTTTTCAAGCCCTACCTTAACAATAGCCTCAAAAGGAAAATAGAGAACTATTCTTGCTGAGCCGTGACAGGTGCAGTGCTTCCACAGGAAGCATTGCAGTGGTAGGAAAATGAAGAAAGAATAACACAGCAAGGCAGAACCTGTGAAGGGATAGCAGGAAAATAGTCAGGCTGCAAGTAAAAGCATATGTCCAGCTGCAGCTTGCATGAGCATGAAGTGGGAAATGCCCCAGCTATGCTCTGCGTGCTTAGAGGGACAGTTCATAAAAAAGGCATTAGTTAGCCCGAAATGGAGCTGGTCGATTTATGGGGAATATGTAAAAGAATGGTGTAAAAACCTATTTTCTTAGAGGAGGGATATTATGCATCTCTGTGCACTATATTTAGAGTGTATTTAACTCAAAGCACGCAGCTCAGCTACTTTTTGTCAGTTAAGTTCTTTTCCAGCTCATTGTCTCTAACTGAAAGGAAATTCAGCCACAGCCACACAAAACTAAGTTGAACATCTGTATCTTCTGCCTGGACTTGGAGTGTGTGATTCTTTCATCCACCCTTCACATACACACACCTACTGGTGGGGATGGAATATTATGATATTGACAAATTCAGAATGAATCCAGATAGAAATCCAGTACAGATTTGTGTGAAAGCCGTGTGTGTGCTATGACCAGGGGTAAATCCCAGACAGTGTGCCCATTCCACGTTGTAGTTCCTCTGCAAGAGTGTTTGAGGACAATGGGAATTTCATTGCTTAATCTATTCCCTCCCACCTCCTGACAGTGTTTATTCACACCCACAGTTCTGCCAATGCAATGATTTATGATTTTGTCTCAAAACTGGAGGTGTGATATGAAGCAAGCTAAATAAATGTTACAAATTGGGAAAAAAAAAGTAAGTGAATTAACTGAAATTTTTTTCTTTGAGAATTGGCTAGCATTGTAGTGACTGCATGGATCATCACAGAGATCATCCTTAGCAGTTTTTGAAAGCTGTTCATATGCCTTTGAAAGCATTTGTCTTGGAAAGGAGGCTGTTTACTTGATAATTATCTTTCACTTACTTTTACATTACCCAAGGAAAAGCTGTGAATGCAATGTAAAATAGTTGAGCTGGAGTCTTGGTCACTTGCTGATGGTTCTGGATGGTTTGCAGCACTGGAGCAGGATCCCTGACACTCCCTGCATTCTGCCTGGCACAGCACACTGTTGCTGGCTTGTTTTGCAGCACAGAGTATGAAAACAGAAGGGCACCCTGGGAACTGCTCCTGATGCTGCCAAGACAGCAAGCAGCGGTGGCACTCACTGTGCAAAGCTTTGTAGGAAACTGGAATGAAATCTAAGCACAGTAGTTTGTTGAGGACATTCTAGTTTAGATTTTTTCATCGTTTAGAAAGTGTGTGCTTTCTTCATCTGATTCTCAAATTTGTGCTGCCTGCCAACAGGGAATGTAAAAGACTTGTGGAGGGGATTACAGCATTTATGTGAAGTCCAGTTAAGCTCATGATAGCCCTCATTTTCTGATGTAATTGAGATTACTTTTCACAACTTCTCTATGACTTTTCATGATAATAGTTGGACAGTGGTGAAATAGCTGTAACAGAGAGAACAGTTTAAAAATCAGGTATTTTATGCATTTTTCAGGATATGCCTGATTCCTGCACTGGTTCAGTGAATGGCAATTTGTGGCCTGATCACCATATGGTTGTACTTTGTTGTACCATAACTTTCCTTGGTGTACCAGATAGAATCCTGAGGGGCACAGACTCAGATCTTCTAAGCTATGAGGACTTTGCTTACCTCTGAAGTCAGTGGGACTTAGGCATTTAAATACCTGTAAATATTTGAATATACTTAACTGTCACGCAGGCTGCCTGTGACAGAGAAATAAGTTTCTATCACCAGCTTCTGAGCCTGGGAAGGATGAGACTTTTCATAAGGCAGGTTTGTGGGCTGTGCTTGAAATCCAGAGTCCTGGGTGGCAGACACAGTTTCTCTTCATTTTGTGGTTGTGTGGAATTGTGTATTTCCAGGAATTTTGGATATTTTGAATAGGAAGCTTGTAAGGAGGAGAGCCAAAGGAATCTTGATTAGGAGCAAAGTTTTCTGTCCTTTTAGGTTTTCAAGAGGGAGGTTGGTTTAATAATCAGTTGATTTGTTCCTGAAAGTATCTAGGAATATTGTAGGAAGTGACAGATTTCTAAAGGTTTGGTCCCTTGTCTTCTATGGCCAACACTGTTCAGGTGTGACTATTTCCAACCTCGCAAAAGGCGTTTGGTTCCTAGATTTGGTGTTTGGGTGCTGCCAATAGACTCAAATGCCAGATTTAACTTGCTGTGTCTTGTGTCAGCTGGGCTTTTTACTCGATAGCAGCAACTCTGTGCTCTAGCTTTTACAGCTGAGTCCCTCAGGAATTACCAGGTTGGCTTCTGAGTTCTCCTCTTCACTTGTATGGCCCAAGCCAGTGGGCACACTTCTAACCTACTCAAGAGGTCCCCCAGTTCACCACATACCTCCCTCAGTGTGAAAGACAAGTTTAGATGCAAATCTTCCCTCCATCAGGAGGTTGCTGTAATCTTCAGATGTCTATTCAGCCTTTTGAAGGAAGATTAGTGGATTGTGGGTAAGACACCTGGGTTTCTCATCTTCACTCTCTGGGGAGCTAGGGTCAGTGACCAGTTGCAAGAGCATTACACACAGTGATGGAAGCAGCATGAGACATGGGGGAGAGTGTCCCTGATGAGGACAGGCAGTGATGCAGGCTCTGGGGTTCCATCAGGTGCAGAGGGTGAAGAGTTCAGCTACAAAGCAGCTCCTAAGATTGGCAGTTTGGTTTTTCCAATGGTGCAGTGACAGAGATATCCAACACCAACACCCAGTACAACTTGTTATTGCAGACACTAAGGATTGTGGCACCCATGTGCCACCCCTCAGGAGCAGCTGTGAGAAAGGACACTGCCACTGGAGGACACTGACTGGGTGGGAGGTGCCCTGCTCCAGCCTGATGCTGAGAAGCTGTGCTCCCTCACACTGCCTGCCATTGAGCTCCCTCCTCCCTCAAGCATTGCGTGTTTATCCAGAATGAAAAAAAGAATAAATTTAGTTTGCTGTCTAGCTGTGAGTTCAAATCTGCTGTCCCAGCTGTGATATTTTAAGGTCTTGTGGCAGAAGGATACTCTCATTTTTTTTGTGCAGTAGATCTGTCACTAGAATAATTATCAGCTCAATGAATAGTAAGAATTGTCTCCATAACCTTGTAGCAGTATGGTAAATAATCATTAAAGCAGGAAAAAACTGAGTTTCAGTTAGGGCTAATGAAGTCCTATGGATTTGACATGTTATATGTTCCATTCCTAGCCCCTGCACTATGTCACAGTCACCTTTTGTGTCTTCTAACATGCCCCAGAGCCTGGGGTCTGAGGAGAGCAGACAGGCTACCAGCATAACTGAGTAATCCTCTATTTTAATGAAAGTCAGGATTTTCCTTCCAAATTAGGAGAACTGGTAACCAGTTCCCTTGTAACCATTCCCCAGCTCCTTCCTGTGGCCTTTGCACACCTCACTAGGTGACTGCAGAGAGACACATGCCTTCTTCCACCCCAACCAGTGGTCTTGATTTATCACTAGCAACTTGCGGGCTTACATTAAAATATGTTGTCCTGTCTGCCTCTGTGCACTTCCACTCTTAATGTACAGTGTTCCTGCCTTGCACAGTGTGTGCTGGTAGATAACTGCAGGGCTGTTTCAGAGTATAGATGAATTGTTAAAACACAGACATGATGCTGGCACTAATCATTCCTCTGGTTTGTGATTGCTTTCAAAATTGTAAATTCAGGGCTTCCCTAAATGAGGTTGTGGCTTGGGTATGAATTTCTGATCAAAACTACAGGAAGTTGGTTGTGCTGTGTTCAGTGAGCATATCCATTGTGTTTTCCTGTGGCAGGTTTACTTGACATCCAGCTTGTAATCTGTTCTTTCCCTGCCATGATCACAACTGGGGTGCTCTTACCTGAATTGTTCTTTGCTTTCAAACATTTTATTTAAGTGTAGGATTTCTATTTTATCAAATCTCCTAATTCAGAGTTCATCAGTCCTGACAGAAAAACTTATCCTTGGCTTTTAAACATCCTTAATTTTGAGATCATTCATTCTCTCTTAGGCTGAAAGGCTGAGCAAAAATGGGCAAAAGACACATTGCTCCTCTACTCTTGCCATAATTCTTTGGTTCTCTTTTTGAAACTTGGTGATTTATGCTGTGTTCTGCTTTCAAATGTTACATCAACCAGCAAACACAGATTTACAGGTGGAATGAAGGAGCTTCAGCCTACATTGCCCTGTGGCCTCACAGCTTGTATCAACCTGACCTCTGCAACCAGCCTTGGCTACTGCAGTGCGACTTTTCAGAATTCATACACAGTGGGAAATTTTCTGTGTTACATTATTAAAGATAACAGAAAATAAGCTCAGTGAAGTCATCAAAATTGCTCTGGATCTACACCCTTGAGACTGAGATCAGAACCAAGACCATTAAGATGCTCTGTTTCTGAGACCTAGCAATATTTAAGAAAACTTTATTAACTTCATTGTTATAACTTTACTGCAGTGATATCACTGAATCTACATAATCCCAGCCAAGAGGATAAAGTGATCTAGTCTACCACGTATAGGGAAGCTATTTATGTTCCATTATTTTTAACTGTACACAGAACTAACAAAATTCAAAGAAATAAGTATTAGACATGTTCATGAGATTTGCCATCCTGAGGCCAAACAAGGAAAAAGGAAACACCAAATTCTGAATTAACAATAATTTCCATATGCATGAATGTGCTTTTTATTCTTATGTACACAATTAATAGTGAGAATTGATGATGAGGATAAATCTGGCGGTGATATAGGGCAGAATAGTAGAAAATGGCATTATTTCTCTTTTAATGCTCAGGGATCAGGCAGTGTGGGACAACAAGAATACCTGCCTCAGGTGGGAATTAAAAGCTTTAACATATAAGGCTTAATCCCGTTGCAGCCGAAATCCTCTTTTCACACTTTACTGTTGCTTCCGCATTTCAATGTGAAAGTTGCAAAATCTTCTTTCTTCCTTCAGGATACTGAAAGCCTCTTAAAAATGTGTTCCCGAAAATGCTCAGCCCAGCCATTTAGTAATAATGTCAATATATGAAGCTAGTCTATTTTAGACTTCTTAAGGTACAAGTTCAGAAAAGTGAATAAGTGGACTGCTTCCTTTCTCAGTCAGTGCAATCAGAGTGATGAGGATTTTCCTTACCTTACCTTTCCTTACCTTAAAGTGTGGCTGTAGAGCATCTGGATTATTTAATTGTTCTTGTGGGTATTGTATGTGTATGCACCAAGCACCATGTTTGATGCCCTTTTGTTCCACATTTGGGATAGGAAGTCCTCCATGTGATTCATGTGACATGACTTTATCAGTGCCATGAGCTCTGGAAAGAAGCCCTATAGCGATAGCTGGGGTGGTCTCCTCATAGAGAGTGTGTCATAGAGACAGTAACCATCCCTTTGCTTCTGAAGAATGAAGTGAAAATGTGAGCTGCTGGTTAAATCCTGCAATCCTTAACACTCGTGGAGCCTGTATTCATGCAAGTCATCTAATTCGATGTATGTAACAGGAGAACCCATTTCAAGGCTAGGATCTAAGTCAGTCTATACTCCTGTCATCAGATATTTCTGAAACTTTGTGAGTGATACTGATTTATATGAGGTACCTAAAGTCATAGCACTCACAGCTGGCATTTGAGGAGGAAAAATAGGTTATAAACTTCCAGAACAACCTTCTTCCTCCTCGTTCTCTACTGTGGCTTGCTTCAGTGCTCCAGCCTGCTGCCAGGATGCCATTTGCTGTTTCCTGCTGTTGTGAGTTGGCGTCTTGTATTTGCTGTATTTGTTGTATTTGCTGCTAATGTTAGTGATGAAATAAGGAGCAAAATGGAAAAGGAAATTTTTAACAACTGATTCCCAGTTACCTACTGCCTTTTTATCTCATGTGTGGATTAACTGATCAGTGGATGTGGAAACCCTGGAACCAGCTCTGCTGAGAGGCAGATAAGGTCAGGCATGCCTCTTAGCTCATGACCAGCACCTCACTGACCCAGAAACAGTTGAGCCGGTTTTATGCAGCGTGCATCCTTATCCACATGGCCAGGAGGCTCAAGCCACCTCTGTGAAAGGCTTCTAGTGTTACCGAGCTAGGCTTCTGTAAACAGGGCCACGGAGCAGTGCTTTCAGACGCAGGCAGCCGGGGTCTGCTTAGCGCTGGCCACCCCCGCGCCCGCCCAGCGCCGCACCCCAGCTGGCTCTGGCTCTGGCTCTGGCAGAGCGCTGCAGATGTTGTGGGTACACGCGGCAGCAATGCCCAGAGCAGAGCCCAGGCAGCCTTTCCACCAGCAGGAACTGTGGGAAATACATACTTTTTAAAAAATTACTGTATACAGAGCTGTTCTTGTTGAAAAACCGGTTTCTTTTATTATTCCCACAGAAATTAAAGCTTACAAGGGAAATTTGTGGTTGAGAGTATTTGTGTGTGTGGTTTCATAGTGCGAGAAGATTAACAGTAGTAGACTTGCTTGAAGTCATGGTATAACATTTCATGTTTGAAATGTGTGATATATGAATGTTTAAGACATAATTTCCTTAAACCATTGCTGATTTCGTATCTGCTTTATCTGGCTGGGTTAAAGCCATTAAAATATACACATTCTTTCCATTCTGCATTGATACTATAGGAGCAAAACCATCTTTCATGTTATTTAGAAACAAAACTTCACTTTGTAAATTGTTATTTCAGGACTTTTTAGCTTTAATATAAAGAAAACCCTTTTGTTGTAATAAATGAAAATGCATCCAAATCATTCCGCCATGAGGATGCATTTCCTAAGGATTTTTGTGTGATGGTGTGAAAAATAATTTTCCTCCATGCCTGCAAAGGGAGCTGAGTGGATAGTAGAGATAAGGTTTCATGGAAAGGAAGAATGGTAATGACGTTGTTGAAGGTTTTTTTTAAGATCTGCTGTCTCTGTTGTCCTTTCCATTTTTGTGGAGAAAAAGCTGCATTTTGTGCTTTTTGAACCACCTTTCTGTTTCATTGTTGTTCTTGGTTGCAAAAACAAAACAAAACAAACCCCATCAGCTTCCAGTGAAATTGTATTAGCAGATTTTAAACAATTTTATTTCCTCATGAACTTAAGCTAAATTGTATCCTGACAGGCCTGATTTATCAGGCAAATGCCTCACGTTGTTTGTCAGCTTCTTTGTTGGGGGGAAGGGGGAGGGGAAACCCGAGCAACAAAAGACCGTAACCTATTGATATTACTTCTGTGATACACTGGGGAAAATAGATTGATTTAGAACTGACCACAGAAAACTAGTCGATCTGATGAGTTTACAACAGAGCATTTTTATTTATTTATTTGTAACAAGAGTAAACATCATCAATATTCCACCCTGTGTTATTGGAAGCCTCGCAGACAGCGTGGGTTTGTGTCAGCGTGATGGGGCTATCTGTAAAATGAAAGAAGGCAAGCTTGAAAAAATGGAGGGACCTTGTTTTTCTCACAAAATTGAAAGTCTTGGATCTCTGGTACATTATCATGAGTTGTAAGATTCATAGAACAAATAGATGGGTGAGCATGGTTATTGTATTTCATCTTTTTTTTCTTTAAGAGGTTATCTCTTTTTTTATTTTTTTTCTGTTAAATATCTCAAAAAGCTAGTAAAGCACAGGAAATTTTCTAACTGAATTTCACTGAAGAATGCCAGCCTGCAATTAACTTTCCCAGCATGTCGCCTCTGCACAGTGTTTTGCGTGACCAAGAAGTTCAGCGTAGCAAATACTCACAGGACCAGCACAAACCTAAATGTGGCACCAGTGTGCCATTTTCTGCATTGATAATACACTGTTTTACAACATTCTTGATTAAAAATACTTACGGTTTTAAAATTAAACTGATGTTTTTCCCATGGATTGGTAAATGAAGGTGCTAGTGAGGTTTTCTGCCTCATTGTAAGCCTGCTTAATGGACAAGCCATGAATTCTCTGATGAAGATGGTAAATATTTCTTTCTCTAGTTTATTTAACAAGATAATTTCACTTGACCTTAATTCTTATTTCAGTAGTATTTCAGTATTCACTACTTTTAATTCTAGTACCTGTTTAGAGTGTTTTCAAAGTTAGCTGTGTTCTCTCCCGCATTCAGCTACAGCTTAAGAATTAAAAGGTTGATAACCAGAATGGTGCAAACCCCAGCAATGCATGTGTGAGCAGAAACATCCCATCCATTTCCCTGTCAGAGGGCACCCGCAGAGTGTACATTCCACTCATCATCTGTGTGTCTTGTTATCTCACCAAAGTGCTTTGGGTTGAAAGGAGCCTTAAAGACCATCTAGTTCCAACCCTCCCTGCCATGGGCAGGGACACCTTCCACTAGACCAGGTTGCTCAGAGCCCCATCCAACTTGGCTTTTCAAGCTGCAACAAAGACAACTTGAAATTAGCAGATCCGAGGATTTTGATTGTCCAGAAGATCCTTTCTGAGGATCCTTCAGTACCTGCTGAGGTGTTGGAAGTCTTTCTCACTTGTCCCAGGTGGTGCCTGAGCAAGCACACTCCACCCTGAGCTTTTTTAAGTGTCACATCCAGGTAGTGAGAAGCATCCCTTTGCAGTGTTTCGTGGCCTTATTTTCAAGACAAGTCACTGAAGCCTTAAACAGTGAAAATCGTAGTTAATGTGTAAGACCCATTTTTCTGTTAAATCATGGATAGTTTAACTTCCCTTTACAGCCATTTACCAAACAGAATAGTTGAAGGATCTGCTGCCTGTTCCATCTGCCTTTCTTTAGGTATGTTGTGAAAGTAATGGCTGAAAAGGACAGCACATTTAGGTACGATTTTAAACATTTCCTTTATGCTTTAACTGCACAGTTGCATTCAGTGTATTGTAACAGCATCTCGTGCACACACTGCTAGAATTCCATGCTGTTTTTCAAGGCATGCAAGATGGAGTATTGTTAGCCAAGAATATTTTTTTTTTGTAGTCTGATAGCATTCAGAAAGGAATAACAAAAGAGGAATTGGTGTGGGGTATATCCTGGTGAATTATCTTAGTCTTCCCCTTCCCTCCCTTTCTATCCCTGCTCCTAATTCCCTGCCCCCCTCCCCCAAGTCAGTCATTAGGGTAATTTTACAGTTTTTTTCTCTCAGCAGATAACAGGCTGGGGTTACACATATTTTTATCTACTTGTCATATGTATTGTATTATCATTAAATTATATTATAAAACAGCTCAAAGAAGCAAGCAGTTGTGTTTACCTAGTGCTGCTTAACTCATCTGAGTTGTTACTGTGGAAAATGTATTTGCAAGGCAAGGGTATTGTTGTTTTAAAAAGTTTAGGGCTGGGGTGTGCTTCCTGAGTAGGAGTATCTGATTGCAGACCAGGTTGAAAAAGGCTAAATGGTATGAAAAAATGGCTAGATGGTATTATTTGTTTGTGAAATTCAGTACTTCTAATCAATTTCAGTCATCAGCTTTTTGCAATTAATACAGCATATTTTATGTTGGAATCTGTGCACTTCTGCTTCTCATGTTTCCTTTAATATTTATAGTTTTATGCAATCAAAATCCATAGTGAAGGAGAATTTAGGAGGTTTTCTTAACCTTGCTATATGCTCTCTTCTTTCTTCATTAGTAGGTATTATTGTTACAGTTCTTTTGAAAGTATTGAAATATAATGCTAGACAAGTACCTCAAGGTGTTCCTCTATTAAGATGTTCATCTTTTTATATAAAAAAATCACCCTGATTCACCTTCCTGTCAGTGCTATAGAGAAGAAAGGATTTCCCGTTAGGATAATTGCCATCTCTTTATATTTTTGAGCCTGAAGCTAGCTAGCAAATCATGGAAACCTACTGTGAGAAAGACAATCCTATTTTAACAAATCCTTCTTTCTTTTGTTCTTTTTAAGTGCTGATTCTATTATAATTGCGCATTTCAGGGCTTTTTGTGTTTTATTCATCTCACGGTAGAATTTACATATAAACTTGTATTTAAGCTAACATACATTCTTTCTGTGGTGCTTCAGAAGTGAAGAGATGCTTGCTATGGTTGCAGTGATCTGGAGTTTCTGAGAGCAGAGTCAGATGCGAATTGGTCAGTTTTCGTGGCAGGAGTCAGCTTGTGTATTGTTCCCTATATGTACGTAGGTGGAGATGTGGATGTGTGAGCTCCCACGTGCACGTCGTGCTCTCAGCTCTCGTGATGCTGTAACATAAGTGCACGCAGCAGAGGGGAGCAAAGGGCTGAAGCGCTCGGGATAAAAGCGTTAATGCCATTCCTTAATGCCTGGGGATGATGCCATGCTGTCATTTGTGAGCTCTGAGGTGGCTGACCACTTCCATTTTGGGATAAGTCCCCTGGAAAGGGAAGGCATTTCAGAGAGAGGTGTAATCAGTTCTCCTGGTAAGAGTGATTGGCAAGGAATGAATTAATAGTCAAAAGAACTGAATAAATATCACCCTCCTCTGTAAGTTCAGGCACACCCCAGCTGGCACGTATATATTCTAATGTGACACTTTACCCAGATGCTTGAATTGATTGGTAATGAAAAACATCCCTAAAAAGCCAAATCAGAGTTTAATCACAACTGCTTCTGATAGTTTTTCTTTTACAGTAACATTTCAGTGACAATTTAAATAAATGCAAGGAATTACAATATTTTGCAAATAGGATGTATTGATTGAGTATATATGCAAAGAGTGACAGAGGCTGCTTGAGTGGAGGCAGGGGCCCTGACTGCAGGTTCTCTGCCGATTGGTGAGGTGAAATGGTCCACTGAATTGGATAACACAGAGCATACCATAGTGACTGATTAAATTGATTTGTCCATGGCTACTGCCTGGACTGCTACTGAGGCTCTTTACTTTATTTTCAAACTTTTTTCTTTTTTTAAACCATTCTGAACAGATGTGATATTAATGGGGAAATGTGCTGATGCATTCACAGCCATAAAATTCCATATTCTGAATTAAGATAAAAAACACAATTTCCAGAATGTCTGCACAGTCCTTTGCTATACTGTGTTATAATGCATTTATCCCAGGAACAAGTACACTGCTAGAAACCAATGGCAAAGGCAATAATGAACATTATTCTCCTATATAACCTAAATTACAATCAGTACCATATCTGTGAATTCTTAAATGTATTTATTGGAAGGGGAGAAAGTAAAGCACTTAAAGATTTTTACTTGCTGCTGTTGTTTTGTTTCTGTAATGGCAAGGCTTATTTCCTTACTGCTTTTTCCAGAAGGTGTTTAGAAAGCTTGTGGTGGAAACACAGCTGAATGCTGAACATACTGTCAAGTGGGGGTCCCTAATTTGAAAATACCTGCAATGATTTGGCAAAAAGTAGTCAGAGGGATACTGTTTAATAGCTTGAAAATTATTTTTTTTTACGCCTAGGAGAAAAAAGCTTGATGTTTTGGTCTTAGATCAGGATGTTTGGATTTTACAATGTACTTAGTATGTCATTTCCCTTCCTGTGGTAGGGAAATCAATACTAAGTGATAATGGGGCTGGTACATGTTATTTTCTTTGTGATTCAAGGGAAACTTTGTTAGGCTGTGTTTCTCTTCGTGGGTTAGTCTGTAGTATATGCAGTCAGAGTAGTGTAAGCATAGTCTTCAGATGCCACTGAAAAATTACATCAAACTTTAGTGCGGTGGAGACATCAAAATGGAACCAGTTCACCTAAAATATGTTATTGCAGTTGTTGTAGAAGTGCAGAGTTCATTGTACTGGGCTTGGTTTCTTCTTACTCATTTTTAGGGAAGATACAACAATAAATCACAATAATTTCTTAAAGGATAATGAAGTTCTGTTCATTATTTAACTTCTTTGAATTGTTGGTTAGTCTTGAAGGACATGATGGCATGCAGCATGCCATGAGCAATTTGTGCTGCTTCTTCATTTGTCTGTGGAAATGAATGGTTGGTATCTTGCTACTAGTGATGAAGAGGTGTGAACTGGGAGCTGCCAGGGATTGTTTCTTGGAGTGGAATTACAAATGTTGATATTTGCAATATTTTTTAAAAAATACACAGATTTTATCAATAGCATTTCTTTGCAAGGTGAGACTTCGGCTATACATAAGCTTTGCTTGGATTAAACTTCTTGATACTGTATAAACTAGTAGGGACTACTAAATTCGAGGTGAAATAGTCAAACGGTGCTTTGTTACTTTTCGGGAATCTGAAAATGTAATTTATCTTTATGTGAGCTTGATCCACAGCATGTTGCAGTATTTTGTTCATAGTTATAGTTACAGTCTTCTTTTTTAATCCTTAAGTTGATTCCACAGACCGAAGTATTTGTGAAATAATTGTTTTTAATTAGTTGGTGGTTAAGGGAAAGCAAAAAAAAAATACAAGTTTCGTTCTTTCACATAATGTTTATTATAAATGAAATGTCTATGCATTCCGTGCAAGTTTTATAAAACAAAGAAACAGAAACCGTACAAAAGCAGCCAAAGTTGAAAACTCAGCGGTGCACATAAGGTCACCATGCCAAAGGCGTGTAATTATTTCTTTGTATCGTATGTTAGAATAATGTAATCCAATAACTGGTGTTCCTGGTGTGTGTTACGAAGGATTCAGTAAGGAGTTGCTGGAGAGTTCTTTAGGACTCCTCTGACTAACAAGGTTAAATAGAAGAGGTTTTGTGGGTTTCAGCCATTTCTGAGCAGTGTGGGAGAAGCCCTGTCCGTGCGGCTGCAGGGGCCCCTCTGCACCCCTCGGCTCCCGGCAGCGCATCCCACGGAAGGCGGCACCCCGGGCACAACCGCGTGGGCTGGGAGCTTTGAGAGGAAACAAACAAACACAGATTCGTGACTCTTGCCGGGGCGTTGCTGAGTTTATTTTGAATCGAGCCCCTGAATGGCGTTACAGACCTCGTGTGTCCCTACTGTGAAGGTTTGGCCCGGAGCCTCGGCCCGCCGTGCCTGGGCTGAGGCAGAGGAGCCGAGGTGCCGGGCCCTGGGACAGAGCCGGGCCCTGGGACAGAGCCAGTCCTGGCTCGTGGGGGGCACCGCGCCCCTCCTCGGGCTTGCGTTTCCCTGGCTGCAAGCACCGCGTCCCTCGGGACCTGGTTCCGGGAGCGGCCGAGCCGGAGCATCCCCGCTCGGCGCCGCACGGCACGGCACGGCACGGCAAGGCAGGCGCCGGGACAGCGGGACGCGGGTCCCGGGGCGAGCAGGGACGCCGGGGCGGTGATGGCTGGAGATCTGGTGCCCTCTAGTGGGGCCGGGCCCGGGCCCGCGGGAAACCTTCCCGCTGGACGCTGCATTGCTTAACCCCATCTCTTGTCTCTGTTTGGTTTTAGATGCTACAACTGTGGTGGCCTCGACCACCACGCTAAAGAATGTAGTCTACCTCCGCAGCCAAAGAAGTGCCATTACTGTCAGAGCATCATGCACATGGTGGCTAACTGCCCCCATAAAACTGTCTCGCAGCAGCCCACTAGTTCTCAGGGAAGACACGAAGCCGAACCACAGCCTTCCACTTCTGCCTTCCTGCGAGAAGGGGCAGGAACGCACGGCTTCTCGTCTCCAGCGTACTCTCAGGAAGGCAGGTCGGAGATCTCGGAGCGCTCGGGCAGGTCGCCACAGGAAGTCTCGTCGAGTAAGTTGTCTGCGTCGCCTGAAGAACCAAACAGAAAGGGGCCTTCTGTTCAGAAAAGGAAAAAAACTTAATGCATTCTTCATAATGTTTCGTTTTCTTTACCCTCTTGGGATGTCTACCTCATGCAAGTACAGGGGAAATAATTCATTATCAGTAGCTGACCTGGAATTTTAACTACTGTTGAGGAACTGTGAATGTTTTGTTGTTTGTTTGTTTGTTTTTCTTCGATAGACAAATCACTCCAAACAAAATACATTTGAGCAGGGTGCATTATGTTTTACTTTCTGTGTGTATGTATGAGTGTGCATGCGTGTGTGTATGTGTACATATCTATAAATATATATTTTTCCATCAGACCATTTTCCAGATCCCACCAGACATTACTGTGAAGCAAAAGTCACAGTACCCAATGTTCCTGAACTCATTCCTAGAACCTGTTTCCAAACATGTTCAGAAAGCAAACAAGAAAACCCAATTTTCTGAAATTTCACTCAGAAACAAACCAAACCTGATAAACCACACAAAGAACTGAGATCAAGACTGTTACATCTCTTGTGAACCAAAGGATACTTTCATATTTTAAAGCTGCCATATGGTACTAAAGATACTAAGACATCCCCCGTACCATCAATTCAAATAATTTCCTTTTTCGTCTCCACAAAGTATGAAAACCCCTCCCCTCCTCATGCTGGTGCAGGGCAGTTTCATGACTCAAGATGACTCTCATTGCCACCACCCTTTGTTGGTGAGGAGTTTAAAGCTCCAGAAAAGACAATGAATGTGTAGTTTCTGTGATGGTTTCTCAAAACGTTTTGTTAAATTAATATGATTGTAAGTGTAATTTAGATGTCTGTTGTGTAGGGGAGAATGTATAAGTTGTTATCAAACAGACCCTTTTGAGTGGTGTCAGGATGCCATCCTGGTTAGACATTTGTATACTGTGAACATTTAGGGTACCTTGGTGGCAGTAGTAGCCGCAGCAGCAGCAATTTCTCTTGGTCCCAAGTAGTGTCCCTCAATTTAAAGGGTCTTCTCCCTCATTTCCTGTTGAAATACCATGGAGAGAACTCCCTAGGGTTTTTTATTGTTGTTGTCTGTTTGGGTTTTAAAGAAAACAAAATGCAAAGCTAATGAGATCCTGGGCTAAATAGTTTCCTGAGACTAAGGGTTGATGGGTACTCGGGGTTGCTCAGCTAGCCTCCCTAGATGATGACACAGCATGGGTGCAGACCAGCCTGAGTGAAGGGAACTGCAAATTTGCCGGAAGCACTTGGCATCATCTGCTTCTTGTGAACTGGAGGCTGCAGCTGACCAGCCTTGGTCCAGAGTGCCCTAGGACCACACACTTCTGTGTGAAAGACGAGGAAGATTGGTGGCCTCAGAGTGAGACTCCCTGGGCTGCAGGCCTTGCTCGGGGTTAATAGAGCTGGAGCCTATCAAAACTTCAAGTCGCTTTCCATTTGTAACTTTTGAATTACCAAGTCATACGTAAGATAACGTACTCTGACAAATCCCATTGTGGATGTAAGTTAATTAGAGAAACCTGTATAATCCTTAACATTGGCAATAAACACAGGCTGTTAAAGCTTGAAAGTGTCGGGTAGGTTTAAGCTCGGATAATCAAACTAAAGAAACAGCCTGCATGAAAGGCTACAGCGAGCCAAAGTCTTACCGTGGTAACTCCTCTGCAGCCGATGGTTACAACAGGTATGCAGCTGGCTCAGCGCGTGGCCTTTCCCCTTCCCACTTGTCCTGCCAGACGAGACTTTTACTGGTGCTGCTGCTGCTGCTTCAGTGAACAGGTGGTCATCAAACTCCTCAGTGAAGGGCACAATTTCGAGAGAATTATTTTGTGTGAATTCCTTGCCAGTGTTTGCAAGAATCTCAAGGTTTGTACTGAAGTTCTCAGTATGCTAATGCAAAGCTTACCTTTGACGATATTGAATGTGATATATCTATAGAGAACGTCCTTGCCTTACGTAAGGATAGTAAACTTATTTAAATTATGTAGACAAATCAAAGTGGCATTGCTTAACCTTCTAGTCGGTGTAAAAACCAGGTTAAACAGCAAAGATGCAAAACTTAGGTCACTTTGAAAATTTAAACCAAAGTTCCTTATAGAAATAGGCAACTGTGGATTTGAAAACTGGTCATTCCCTGTTTATATGTAAGAAGTTCAGAGCTGAGATAAGGAAATGTTTTCAACATGTGGATTTTTATTGGTGCTGTTCAAAATCACTGTGCGCACCAAAGTCAGACTGAACTGCTAAGAGCACATACCAAACCCTATCTTATTGTTGAAAGCTTAAGGTTTTATTTTTATATATTAGGATGTTATCACTGTTACATAACATACTCAGGACAAAGAACTTTGCTCAGGGAATATACCACGTGATGTTTTTTCTTTACAGAATAGTCTACAGACCTGCTTACTCAGAACAAACCAAATAGTCTTAGACCTTTTTATCTCTATATAAGTATTATGTACTGATACTAGTAACTACCTCTGAGTTGACGTAGACCTACGTTTCTGATAATCAGATCTCAGCGTTTTGTATTATAAGTTCCTGTGAAATGATGAAGTGGTATTATGTACTGACTGCTTATGTGAGCATTTGTGTCTTTACATTCACAGAGTCTGAGTTTTCAGAGATGCTGGGCAACCACAGCTCCCACTGACTTCCAGTCGGAGCTACTGGTGCTTGGCTTTTCTAGGAGGGGAGGGATGGGGGATGGGGGTGGACGGGCAAGAATAAAAACACAAAAGCATCAAGCCCACTTTGTTTACATAGGTGACAATAAAATTATTATTCTGTTTACAGCAAAAGGCTACCTCATATCTACTGCATGAACACACCTTTGTGCTGCTGTGGCCTTAAAGGTGGCTGTTGATCTATGGTACATACTTTTTATCTGTACTAAATATGTAACTCTTAGTTCACCACTGCAGACATTATGGTAAATACTTGTTTAAGATGAAACATCCATTTGAAATTGTGAGACCTTTCCAAACATTTCTTTGCAAGTTTTTATTTTTCTGTCCAAAGTATTATGGGCACTGTTCACGGGAATAAATACAGCTCCAGAAGAGACAAAAACGTACATGCCTAAGTTAAACATACAGCAGCATAAGCTGCAGCAGGTAACTACTTAGCACTGGGCTGCAGTAGGAAAAAAATCTAATTATACTCCTTCAATTGGCTGCTCCAAATAATCAAAGAAGCTTTTAAAGGAGGAGGCACAGACTGAGTTTGGGATTCTTCCTTCATGCCTAAGGACAAAATTAATATTCGGCAACATTCGCTCAGGCTAGATATCCCCCTGTTCACCAGCCTGTCCTTGCCAGAGCGCTCCACAATAAAACTCGTTTGAGTAGAAATAGTTCAAATACCTGCTCAGACAGATACGTTTTTCTCCTAACAATAGCGGAGATAAGGTTAAACCTGAAGCAAGAATCTCTCTCCCTCCCCTTCCCCCACCCCGAAATGCTCAATGTGATTTAATTGTAAGGGACATTGTGAGATATTTTTTACTCTTCCCCGGGGAGAGGTCGCGATATTTAATTACACGCTACAAAAGATAGGCCATGAGGAAGACTTGTATTTGGAGGAAGAGCCAAATAACTTTTTGCTGCAGTTAATGGTAGATCTGGCATTGTAATACCATTTGCAATATTTTGCCTTTAGCCAGCTTTCAGGGAGTGCCAAACACCACATTTGGATCCTACCTCTTCCCATTGCAGGCCGCCTTTTTTATCCATTTTATTCTGCACCAGTGTTATCCTGGAGTTCCTGCTCGGTTCCTGCTAACTTAGTTTTGTTAATAGAACCCCATTTAAAAAAAAAAAAAAGTGCTTATAGATCTTGTACCATTCTTTGTAAGAAGAATTATAAAAGAACATGGGAAAGCGCATGGAGTCTTAATTTAATTAATTTATCTGTAAAAAATGTTTATCATAAAAAATATATATGTATTCCCCTGTGCTAGATATAAAAGTAATTGGAAAGATATGTACATGTGCAGATGCACTGATTTTAATTTCCTAGAAGTCTTAATGAGATTTGAGTTTTGTTTTAGAAACAAGCAGAGCCTTGTTAAATGCATCGATCTTACTTTGTTTAGTTTTATCAACAGCCTCTTTAAGATCCAGTGGTTGTGTTACCCCTGTTACAACTGTTGACTGATAACAAGAGGTTGATCTATGAACACATGCTTCTTTTTTTTTTTTTTTTGTATAAACCAAAGCTGTGTATCAGCAGCTGTGGCAGTATTTTTCTGAGAATGTTGAAAAGTAGCAAGGATTTGCTACCATTGTCATTGAACCAAATGTATGAATATCTTTACAAAGGACAATGATTTTGACTACCTCTTGGATTACTAAGTTAAGCAACAACTGTCTGACAAACATCACCAGACTGGCTTTAACTAGTATGTGTTGCTTGTGATAATAATAACAATAACCATACTAGAGACCAAAGTGAACACTGATTTCTATATGTCTTTAATACTGTGTCTTATCTAGTGTTTTTAAATTATCTTCTGTAGTATAGATTACCTCATTGTCCATTTTGACTTGTATGTTGTTTACAAGGTGAAATAAAAGAAAAATCACTTGAATTTTATGTTGTAAGAAAAAAGCCTTGTGCTGAAGTTTTGAAGGTCATTTCACCTGTTTACTGTCTCGAGGGACTAAAGCACTGATTGCCTTTCTACATATCATGTATTTTATATCTTCATTTCATGCCTAATGTCTTTTTTTCCTGTCAGTCATGGATATTGTGAGGTTTAAAAGAATTACTTGATTAAAAATAAAACATATAACATTGGCATTTACAATGAGCCTTTGAGATTTGCTTTATTTGCATGGTAAAAACACACTGCATGTCACTGGGGAGTTTTCTTTTGCACCTATGCTCACTTAGTTTTGGGATATTACCTTCAGAAAAAGAATAATTTTAGTTTTATAAGTAATTGTTGGGGGGAGGGAGAAATAAATTATTAATTCATACCTGAATCATACTTGCAGTGCTGCAGAAATTGTGCCCCAAAACCTATTCAGCTATTGAAATTAAACTGCAGGATTGTAGCTTTTGGTACTTATTCTTTGTGAGAATACACTGGACATTAAAGCTATCAGACATTTAGGTTATTATCTGGGCTGAAAAGCTTTTGGTATTTAAGCCTCATCCCATCTTTATTACTACTTCCATAATCTGTAAGCTTGTATGTATCTATTTCATAGTAATTTAAACTGAATTGAAGAGGGGTTTCTTTTTAGAAAGGAAAGTGCTGTCATTTTTCATTCCTTCTCTTAATTACATGAAGTATTATTAGTGACTTGGATAGCATTAGTTCATCATTCTGTATTAAAATATTTGAGGACTTGTATGTGCCAGCTCCAGTGCCTCTGTTTTAACACAGGACTTTGCATGCAGGTGATTAATAGCAAAATTTAACAACCTCTGCTAATACAAGGCAGAAGATTTTTTTTTTCTATTTGTACAAACACCTGCATGAAAGGGTGACTATCTACTACTCTTCTAGTCACAGAAAACTTCCATTTGCTTCCCCCCACCTCACCCCTCTAATACATGTCCTCAGAAAAGAAATGAGCTATGAAGACGTGTCCCAGTCACATCCAGTTGTGTCCCCACCTCACTCCCAACCTGTAGCCAAATGGTTTCATCTCTCTCCTGAAATGTGGAAGAGGTGACTCTCAATCCCCTTGGCTGAGATCCTGCACGTGTCCCACATCTGGTGTCAATCATGAGGAGTGAGGCTTTCTGTGAAACATTTGACAAGTGCTCTGTGAAGAGCACAGTTCACACCAGGTGCTTACTTGTGCTCCTGGCCAGCCTTACCCCAGTGTTTCAGGGTATGGATGGGGACACCTTGGGTATGCCACCACCTAACTCCTGGAACACCCTGCAAGGTGACACAGGCAGGAGGAAGCCACCTCGGGGAGCACTGAGTAGCTCTGGCCATGCGCAGATGCAGGAAACCCTTGGAAGAAGTGAAATGAAGAAACGTCTCCAGCAGTGTCTGATGTTGACTGAAACCAAAGCATCTGGAAGAACAGCGGCACCTAATTCTTCCCACCTTATCTCCCAAGTGAGCAGGCTTACTTCCCAGAGCCACTAAAAGTCAGCATTTTTATCCTTCCAGCAGCTGCCCCTGGACAGTTTAGAACTATTGTCTTCGTGTTATGGACAGGAAGCCTTGTCTTGTGCATTAGGTAAAGGCAGATCAGCAGCAGTACCTAAATCCGCTGCTGCAAGCCAAGGCCTCCCTTCCTAACCTTGCAGAGAAGTGGTCACTGCCACACAGCATTAACAACAGCATTGCTCTGTGCCAACAAGAAGAAACCTTTGGGTTGAAACTCCTAAATTAGTCAATAGAGTAACATCAAAATCACAGAAGCCTTTTGAAATAACAATAAAAGTAGCATGTTTATTTTCTTCCCTGTTCTGCGGGAACATGCTTCCAAGCTATCTCCAACCTTTCCGTAACCCTAAGTGCCAAAACAAATGTAGCCATTTTTGAAAGAATTGCATTTTTCTTGCAATCTGTTGGGAGCAGGAGCTTCCACAAGCCATTACATTTACACAAGCCATTCATTTCAAAACTGCTCATAATTTATGATAGACTCAGCATACCTATCCACTTCCCTCAACACCAGTGGACTTTTTCCAATAACAAAAATAGCCCAGATGCAAGAAATTTCATGCACTTTCAAGTTGCTCACATAATTAGCCCTCGCACTTCCTGTATACTGGCACAGGAAGACACTCTGGTGGACAGGAGAGAACTCATTTTGTGCATGAATATGTGATGTGAATTCTCCTGATATTAGTATAATTTAGGTGATGTAAGTTGATTAATGTAAACACCATTTTGGCAAAGTGCCCTGCCAGTGTTGTCTGCTGCCTGCAATGCTGTTGACCTCTAGGATGAGCAGTCCCCTCAAGAGCATGTCACTCTGCACCAGTTACTATTTTTTGCAGTCATTGGCCACTGCGTGATTGCCGAGTAGCTGCCATCGTGCCCCGGGCACATTTTCAGGCTGCTGATGCTCAGTTAACATGCAGCTGGTCGATTTTGGTTTGCTGGCTGTTCAATATTTGGCCCCAGGCGTTACTTGCTGCTCAGCTCTTAGCCTAGATATGCAGGGCTGGAGCAGCCAAACAGTTCATAAACCAAGATGGACTGGTGGTGTTTCTAATGTTGGGCCAGCCAGGAGAAGGCAAGCTAGGCAGAAAGAATGATGAGCACTGAGCTTAGATATCCATCCAGGTTTAGATGCTTACAATCCATTTACACCCAAATAATCCAGGATTCCAGACCCGGAAGTACCCGTTGTTTATCTAGTTTGACCTGCTGGGCCTCCCAGGCTATTAAATTCAGGGCAGTTACTAGGGCATTTTTAGCTCTCAGCTTTAACTGGAGCCATGTTTGCTTGGGTGCTTTAAGCATATTTTCTGATTGAGCTTCAGATCAGGTCTGAATGCTTTTGAGAAAAAAAATACATGCTCTGCTCCATGACAGCTTGTTTTAATCACCTGCTGCTAGCAAGTAGTGCCTCATTTCCAGTTCCACTGTCTTCAACTTCCAGCTCTTTGTCCACTAGAGTAAAAAGTCCTATATGAACCAATAAGGAGATTCAACCCTCGTTTTTTGGTTTTTAAAATGATAGACAAGACCTAGTATCTTTTCTTTTTTTTTTAATGTAGAGTTGCCTCCTCCTTTATCATGATTTTGAGAAATCTGCTACTTACCTCATTCAGAATCCTTTAACTTCTATGCTGGGATAACATATCAGGTCTGGCTTTAAAATCAGCCTTGTTGAGCTGCCAGTGTTGGTCTTCAGTGTCCTAGAAAACTGGTTCTTTTGTCTTCTTTCCCTTTTAGAAATGTGGATTATCATGCACTGGGTTCTTTAAAGCAATTAGCTAAAAATGTCCCACCAAAACCAAATCAAACAAAATAATAAAAAAAACCCCAATGAACAACCAAACCCACTTCAGTTGTAGCATCCAAAATATTTGAGGCAATCAGATATTTTGGAAATACTGGCTGAAAGTTACGAGAATAAGGTATAGTAAGTTAAATTAGGAAGTATGCTGGGAGTTGCCTATGAAAGAAAGCAGCAATGCCGTTTCTCCCCCAAGGCAGCGCAGCAAGGGTGGGGGTTTGAAGCGCAGCAAGTTCCTTTCCATTCAGCCCCCGTTTCTTTCATCTCTCCTTGACCTACACTGACAGCTGTGACAAAAAGTCACAGTCAGGCCTGCTGAACCGTAACTTCTCTGGAGTTTCAAGCCTGAGAGTTTCTGAAAAGCAGCTGTCTTGCACAAAGCTGCGCAGAGAGGAGCGGAGGCTGCCCCCACAGAGACCCTGTGCTCGGTGGCTGCGGCGTGGGAGGGTGAAGGGGACAGGCACAAGCACCATGCCAGCAGTCCCTGAGCCCTAGGATCTGTTTGTCTGTCAGCAAAAGACAAGGGGAATTAAAGCAAAAGAGCTGCAGGAACAGACATATGGTTTCAGCACCAGGTGATTAAAAAAAAAAAACAAGAACAAAATAAAAGAAAGGGAAAAAAGAGGGCAAGGTTTGCTAGCCACTCTGACCAAAGAATCTGGAAAAAATAGGATTAGTGGCAGCTCCTGGAGTTTGGGGACAGCCTATCAGGGGGCTTCAAAGAGCAGCAATAGGCTCAGGTGCCCTTCCATCTGTTTCAGTAAAGCTCTGTTTTCAGATCAGGGATTGGGGTTGTTTCTCCTCATGGCTCATGAAGAAGTAATGGCCCTGAATTGACCTGAATACCAAAAGCTACAGCCTTGTTCCTCTGCCCGTATTGGGTTTGCTGGCAAGGTCTGGGGGTGTGGGGGCAAGGGGGTTACAGGGGTGTCTCCTGTGAGGAGCTGCTGTAAGCTTCCCCCCTGTCTGACAGAGCCAAAGCCAGCCAGCTCCAAGGCAGACCTGCTGCTGGCCAAGGCTGAGCCCAGCAGTGATGGTGGTACCTCTGGGGTAACAGATTTAAGAATGGGAAAAATACTCTTCACAGCTGCGGGTGGAGAAAGGAGTGAGAACGTGTGAGAGAAAGAGCTCTGCAGACACAAGGGTCAGTGTAGGAGGGGGAGGTTCTCCAGGTCTGGAGCAGAGATTCTCCTGCAGCCCTGGGTGAAGATCATGGTGAAGCAGCTGTGCCCCTCCAGCCCTTGGAAATCCATGGGGGAGCAGATGGATGCCCAGGGGACACTGTGACCCCATGAGAAGCCCACACTGGAGCAGGCTTCTGGCAAGACCTGTGGCCCCATGAAGGACCCACACTGGACCACTCTGTTCCTGAAGGTCTGCACCCCATGGAAGGGACCCACACTGGAGTAGTTCATGAACTGCAACCCATGGGAAGGACTCACTTCACTGGAGAAGTTTATGAAGGACTGTCTTCCATGAGAGAGACACCATTCTGGAGCAGGGGAAGAATATGAGGAGTCCTCTCCTTGAGGAGAAAGGAGGAGCAGAGACAACCTGTAATGAGCCTACCACAATCCACAATGTCCATTCCCTGCACTGCTGGCAGGAAAGAGAGATTTTGGGAATAAAACCAACCACAGAAAGAAGGGGGGGGGGAGGGGAAGAAGTGGGGAAGTTGTTTTTAGGTTTTATTTCCCATTACCGTATTCTGATTTGATTGGTAATAAATTATGCTAATTTCCCCAAGTCTGTTTTGCCCGTGACAGTGACTGGAGATTGATCTCTCCTTGTCCTTATCTCAACCTATGAATGTTTCATTACATTTTCCCTCCCCTGTCCAGCTGAAGAGGGAGTAATAGAGCAGTTTTGGTGGGCATCTGGTATCTGGCTGAGTCAACACACCACATTGCCCAAAGTCAGGAGAGGCTGAGAGCATTTCACCTTGAGCCAGTACTAGTGAGAAACAGCTACCTCTGCAGAACATCCTCTGGGTACACACACAGTCCTGCTGGATGAAGGCCACGAACCATAAAGAGGAATGTAAAAGGTAAAAGGAGGAGGTTTCTTGTTCCTAGAAACCTCACATAGCCTCCCAGCAACTGCAAGGGAGGGGCTGAAGTTTCAGCTCTTTGACCAGACAGCATCATCTTTACAGGCAGTGGTGTAAAACCTCCCTTATTTTGTCTGCTCATGATTTCCTGCTCTTCAGCTTGACAAGGTGGCAAAGGTAGGCCTAGGGTTCTTCACAATTTTTCTGCAAGATGAACATTTTCTGAGCACTCTGGCAACTGGTTGGTTTTTAGGACTGGGAGCTACATCAACAATATGCTGATCAATCTCTGAGACTTAAAACAGGTATTTTTCTCTACAAACAAGAAATTTTTCAAATCAACTGCACTGACAGTGTTTTCCACAGCAGGAATTAGGACTCATTTTCAGGTGAATTTTTTCAGTGAAAACAGCCCACCTGTCTCTTTTTACACAGATTTGAAGCACTACAGACATAGACATAACAGGAGCAGGGAAGGAAGAAATGGAAGAAAATACACCAATCAGCACAGATCTTGAGCCCCTAAGTAGCACAACGTATTTATGAGCTTGCAGCTAAGAGCTACAAGCAGCTACCAGAAAAACCTTGTCACCCTCATGAGTCACACAGGGACATGCTATACTCACTCAAAATCAAAACAAAATCATCCATTTCCTGGAACACTACCAGCACAAAGCCTGAGTGAAGTGACAGGATACAAGAAGAAAGGGCTGGTAGAAGAATAAGGAAGGTCAAGAGTCTCTTTCAATTGGTTTCCTCTCGCTGCAGAGAGACTCTGGCAGGTCCCAAGAGCCACAGGGCTGCTGGGGTCACCCGGAGCCCCCAGCTGAGCTCCCCAGGCCCGTGCCAGCACTGCCAGGCTCCACCCGCACTCATCACCCGGCTCCTCTTAAGTGTCCATCTAACCTATTGCTTCTGAGCCTGCCTTTGTCCCCACTGAGTCAAAGGGGGAAGGACTTGGGTCACTGTGAGCTTTTGTTGGAAGGGTTCCCTAAATTAGCTCCTCTGTTTGAGATAAAAGAAGAAAGGGGTCCATCTTTATTTTCCCCATTCATCCACTGTAATTACTCCATCTCATCCCTGTCTGCTATTCACTGGCTCGCAGCAAGGCCCTGGCAGCCAGGTCACAGGTCAGCACGGAGGACAAGCCCCTGCTTCCCTGAAAAGGATTGAAATGTTTTAAGTGCAGCTTCAGCAGCTTCCAGAATGTGCCAATCCCTTCTGAAATAGTGGGCTTGGTGAACCACACCTGCAGTGACATGGTGAGGAGACCACAGGTCTGGAAATCCCTGCTCCTGGACTTCATTCTCTGGTCATCACTTGGTTTGCTCAGGTTCTCAGGAAAACAGTTAATACACCCCAAGTCTCTTTATAGTGCACTGCTTTATTTCTCCAGATTACATAGCAAGGTACTTGCCTTGTGAAGTTTCAGATCTGCTCAGCTGCCTTGTTTGTATCTTTGTTTTTAATTCAATGTGTAATTTTGCTGTTGTTGGTAGAGGGGCTGTTAGATAGCTCTGTACATGTCAAGTACTAGCTCTAATATGAAATGTGCAGGTAAGATCTCCCAGGCCTTAGAGAAAAAGTGCAATTGCCCTGTGACTGTTTGTTTGAAAGGACACACATTGAAACACCATAAAACAAAAACTGGGGGAATTTGCTCTGTTCTGGCATCAGTGCCAAGGATCCAGCTGGAGCCACTTCTCTATGTGAAGGTACCACACACCATAAGGTGACAACTTCTGATACAAGCAATAAATGCAAAAAAACCACAGCTATGGGGGTGGGCTGATAGAAGAAAATGTCTCTCTTTTGGCAGTTTCCTTTTACAGGGAAGGCTGCCTCAAAGGGATTAACAAACAGTTGTTCTTCAAGTTCAAAGGAGAGGGAAAAGACTCCAAAACACTAAACCTAGTTTCCTTTAACAACACTTTTAAACAGGTCAGGCATAGGTGAGCACTGAACACCCATCTCTCTGACCTTACAAGAGGGCAACCCTGGGTTGGGCCAGACAAGACCAGGAGAAGGGGTTTTATCTTTCCCTGTCCCATTCTGAAGGGGTAGGGGCCATCAGGGAAGAGAAGAGCTAGCTGGAATCTTGAATGCCTTAGGATGCCACAACAGCAGCTGCAAAAAAAGAATCTGCTGCCTCCCTGCTCTGCTGCACGGTGTACAAAATCCTAATGCAGCAGGTTTTGATGGGAAATATCCCATTTACCCGGCCATGAGGGTAGCACTCACTCTGCATGATGCCAAAATTTTCTCTAATAACAGCGCAGTAGATGTTATCATTTTCTTTTCACAGTACAGCCCAGAGACAGGGCTTGGATATTAGTGCATAACAGCTGATGCACATACCATGCAGCCAACAGAGCTGGTAAGCAGAACAAAAGGAGGGCAAGAAAGCACGTAAGAGGCTTTGATTTTCCAAACTGAAGTGCTTGGAAGTGTCAGATGACTGTGGAAATTCTCCCAAAACATTTCCACCTTTGGAAAAGAAGAATAATTTTTTCCTCACTGCAGGAGCCATTAAAATATTTCCTGTAATATTTATTTACAGCATCTTCCTTTCATTCAGATTGACTCTATTGGGGATTTCCATTAATTTCAGCAGTCAGTACGTTTTAGTGCTTATAAATGCACTGTATAGCATGATAAATATGATGCTGAACAAGAGCAGAACTCAGACCAGCTGCTTCAGGACACAAAGAGCAGAGCAATCATTCTTTCCATGACATGATGATGCCAGTGCACAATTGATTTTTTTTTCTCCTTGCCTTTCCTCAGTAGGCTCTACTGCACCTATCTGAGGGAGGCAGAGAAAGCATCTCCAAGAGGAAGACAAGAATCAGAATAGGAACATCTGTGTGGGAAAGTTGTGCAGGGACAGCTCACAGATCTGCCATATATCAGCACAATTAGTAGTTATAATATAAATATCAGCACCTTAGTAATTTCCCCCAAAAGTCTGTGATCACAGCTATACTTAAGCACCCCAGCCTAGAGCAATGTTGCCTCCATTGCTTACTTTGGCACCAGAAGACACACTCTAAGCTCATCTGGCTCATCCCCAAGCCCAAAGATTGCATACATTACCACAGTTTCTGCCAAATCCATGTCTTTCCAATTAAGTGGGTTTTTTTTTTCCTTTTGGCTTCCCCACTGATATTGACAACATTTGCAAAAAGCACAGGAAGTTTCTCCCCAGCAGAGGCTGCTGTTTGTCTGCATTCTTGTCTTCCAATGTGAGCAATTTTTAAGATTTCTCCTCTGATAAGCCAAACAGCACAAATTCCAGGGTGCTCTGGCACACAGCTAATTTCTGTTTCCCTGACCGACAGTCAGGCAGAGCTCATCTGCATTCATGGCACCGGGCTGTGCTGGAAGAAACACTCATGCTGGCTGAGTGCACTCTAGAAGCAGTTCAGGGACAGGCTCAGCCACAATACAGCCTCCCAACTTCACCTTCCCTGACCCTGACTAGGTAACTGCAGCAGAGAAAAGGTACCAGTCCAGTTCTCTCTGCTCCTTCCATTTTTAAGGCAACATTCAGAAAGCAATTAGTTTTCTGAGAGATTTGTGATGAGTGGAGATACAATTTAAAAGCAAGCTCCATCCATTAAGGTAGTCGATGAAAAAAGAAGCCGGTTTGAGCTCAATGCAATGAAAAGAGCTTGTGGACAAACTGTAATTAGCTGCAACTGCCTGATTTAAATGAATGCCACAGAAAAATTCTGTGGTAATAACCCACAGTTAGATACTACCTGTGGGTTCATGTGGCATTTAGGATACAAACTAAATATGCTGAACCCAAAACGTTGTTTGTTCTACAAAGAAAACCACGGTTCCCACCCCACTAAAACAAAACATGAAAATCACCCCACTAATTTTGTTACAGATTTGCTATCATAGGTTATTTTAGAGGCTTTTATTTGTCTGTTGTTTTTTCACCTACAAAATTTCAGATCACCTTTTCTAGGAAAAGGCAGCAGAGGGAGCAAGTATTTGCTGCAGTGTTAAGAATCCCAATTTCTCCAGGAATCACACATTAGAAGTGTACTTTCTTGGCCTTTTACTTGTCCCACCCTATTCAAATAGTACTACAGCTCATAGTAGTAGGTTTAAGCAATTAAAAGATGTCTGAGACATACCAGGAGAGGAGTCTTTTTTCTCCCAAAATAAACCCACAACTTCTTAACAAACTCTACTTTTGTTTTCTTTTTCTATATAAGTACTATGATTTCCCCTTTGACATTTAAGTAAGGATTTGTATTTAAACTTTCACATTCTGTAGGATGTTTTACAACATACCCCATGCACATAAAAAACTATTTTCTATTTAATACACTCTAAGTCAAAGAAGCAGTAATCTGTTAGGTACTTAGTCCTCCAAATACGATGTTCGTTTATGTCAGTACAAGTCTTTTTTTTTTCCCTGTTGCTAATTGTATAGTTTAGTGGTGACGACATAAAAGCTACAAATGAACATAATGAAGTTTCCTTTGATAACTGTCTCTACTGCCAGGTGTGTTCAAAGAAGGAAATCAGGAAGGCAGCAGGAAAGACACAGGGAGCCAAGTAATCCCCACAATGCTTGTATGAGCTTCATTTCTCTATGGGATTTCCAGAAAAGCAATTCCAATTTTGCATCCTCACCACAAGCACCTTTGTACTTTGGACAAAATTGTGTCATTCCTCCATATGCTTACAGAGATGAAATACCAGCTGGAACACAAGACTAAACCTGCCTTAATTCTCAGAGGAAAAGCCCCTGTGGAGGTGTAGGCTGCAGGGAGTATGCAGAGTCCTTGCCCTGCACTCAAGACCACTTTCATCTCCTCAGCCGGCAGATGACAACCACATGCACCACGGCAGCAGCTTAAGCACATCCCAGAAATGCATTGCAGTGGGTTTTCCCAACCCCAGAGAACGATCTCACTCAACTCCAAGGAAGCAGAGATTGTCTCTTACACACCTGTATGCTGATTTTATCCTGCTGACTCTCACTCCTCTTTTCTAACACCTGGCCAAATTAACCAGCCATCACCACCTGGATTTCCCTGCTGCCACTGGTCCTAGTACCAGTGCTGATAATCTCCATGCTGAGGTACAAACCCAGTCCATCTCAGAGCTCAGTCCTGACTGTGCTTTGGCACAGGCCAATGATGTGCTCCAGGAAATGGTGGAGGTGTGATGGGAAAATGTCCACAAAGCGGTAATGCTGTGATCTTAGCATTTACTTATATTTAAAAAGATGCCTCTGAAGTCCTGCCTCTGAGCAGGTTTCTTTCTCTCTCCCCTGAAAATGACTGTATGTCTCATGCTCCACACTCATCCCAAAGCCCTTAGAGATCAGGACAAATCCAGTTTAGTCAGGAGCAGGTATGTTACCTGCCCTTTCTAAGACTTAAGACAACAAGCCAGCCAAAGAACAGTGTCACTGCCAGCTTTCCTGAGCACAGCTGCATAGAGAAGTAGCCTAAGGAACCAGGTTGTGGACTTCACTGGAAGACAAAATTTGCAGCCTTTTGAAAAGGATTCCTTCCTCTCTTGTCTCTTTTCAGCTTTTGAAAAATTAAACAATGAGGAAATGCAGAGAAAAACATGGATGGCTGTTTGGTTTTCTAAGTAAGTTGTAGTCCTCATAAAGTGTCCCTGAAAGCCTAACAAAGTACTTGAAGACATGAGTCATGAAACCTTGGAAATTTTTGGCCACAAAAATTTTTATAGAGAAAGCTTTTCATAAAGATTTGGGAGAAGCCCAAGTACACTGAAAGATAAAAAAAAATTACAAAGTAAAACTCCAGAGGGTGGTGTGATCAGGGAAATTATTTTGAAAAAAATCTGCAGAACAGGCATTTAAAAGCTTAGAAGATTCATATTTCTTCACAGTATTTTGGCAGACAATGTCTATACTATTATTAAGTTCCTTAGTTTTCTGGAACAGGATGGAGCACTGAGTGACAGTGAACACAAGAGTGTTGATGGAATAGCATACAAGTGGATGCATGTCAAGAGGCACTGCCTTTGATCTGTTCTTTGCTATGAAGGATGACAGGGAGTTGTTATCCCAAAAGCACTTTGCACAGGAAATCAGGATGTGCCTGTAACAGATATTAATCCCCCAGGAGAAAGCTAAGGAGTAATTCAAGCATGGTAAATTGCAGTGACTGAACAATATTCAGCTGCAGTAGGTGTAATACTGGAGGTTGTAGTAATACTTGCACTCATCCCTGTGCAAACCCCTAATATCTATTTTATCTCTGATTTAGGGGTCTTAAAAAGTTCTCTGGAAAAAAAAAGCTCTCAAGGCTTCCAGAGATATTTAGCAAACACACAGTCATGACACGGCACTGCTATGACTTAGGTTTGGAACTTATTTAATGTGCATTGAATGCTAAGTAAATATTCTTGTGAACTAAAATCCAGCTAATATTTAAGCTCACTGAAAATGCTTTGTTCTACCTGTAGTCATAATAACTTTATCAACTGAAAAGCATTTCTTTTTGTTAAATGGCCCAAAAAGAGCCCATCAACTTTTGCAGTGTTGTTGAGCCACTTCATATTGCTTTCCCTACTGAAAAAACAGTACAGAGACCATATTGTAATCAATACCAAGTGATCCCACAACTTTTGCCTTGTATTGCATCTCTGTGCCCTCTAATGACTTTCATATTATCATCAGCATGCTCTCAGGAAGTTTACATGTCAGGGCTAATTAACTAGGATGGTTTGTCTTCCCTTATTAATCCCCTAAGTACTGAAAACCCATTCCCCTTTGAGCAGGAGCAGCTGTGACCAACATGGCATCAGAGATGCAAAGCCAGCATTTTACTCAGAAGCACTTACTACAACATTTCTGAGAGAATAATTAAAGTAACTGTTGTTGTAATTCCAGTAATAAGGTTAAAATGTGTCTTTACAATTTGACTTCCCAAAACTCCATCCAAACAATTTGTGAATGTGTATGTGATAGCCTGTCATGCACAGTGTTGCTCTATAAATTGCTGCCTTCCACGTACACAGATACTTTCCAAGTCTGTAATTTTGCAATTAGGCTCTACCTAGATGCCAAAAATTTACTGAAGAACCAAGCCCTTGCCTTTTAATTGTATCAGCATTTCTATTTTTTTAAAACCAAATAACTTCTTTTGATAGATCTTTCGATAGATGTTTTGCTTACTAATGCATATATCAAGTAAAGTAACCTATTTTCCATAAGGAGATTATAATTCTGTTGTCCTCATTTCTTAAAGGGAAATAGTATAGGAAAAAATAATACATTTAGTATTTGCATATCAGTTCAACACATTATATCTTTTGTATTTAAATACATTGGGCTTGTTTGTAAAATTACTGATTCAAAACAAGGGTTATCTAAAATACATTCGTATTATTGAAAGAGTTTTGGTTGTTGAATTAACCTTTTCTACACTGGCCGTTTACTGAAATGTCCATCATGGACTAGAACCAGTTTTTCAGCCTGTAGAAACATCATGTGGATCATGGCTACCATGTTTCTTCACATTAATTGAGGTCTAGTGGTTCACCAGCTCTGCCACTACACACCTGACTTCCCGAGTGCTGGGCTACAGCTGATTTTCTGAATCCTCTCTAAATGCTCAAATTCATTTTTCCAGCTTTGGCCAGTTCCTCAGAAGCAGATTTACCTCCTAGGGCAGGAGGACACAGGCTCCTGTGCATGAGAGTTGCAGCTCAGTCAGCTCCACGTGAAGTTCATTCCACAAAATTTACGATTGAGGCAAACGGTGCTTTGCTATGAGAATGGGACGGAGCCTTAACTGTATCTCTAAGACAATCCTGGATAGAGCTAATAGCTAATTGATATCTTTGAGTTCGGTCTCCCTGGCACATGTGATATTCAAGATGCATTTTTATATATGCAAATTCATTGAAATCACAGAAGTCTCAAAAAAAAAAAAAATTGGTGAAGTACATAAGTACATTTCATTTTTTCCCCACAGGCATTCTGGTTAGCAAAGCCAATGATCTGCTAGTATAGTTCACATCGGCTACTTATAGTTATGACCAACAGAACATGGTGTTCTGATTTAAAAATATATGTTGTTTTATGTTTGATTTACTGATTGAAATTAGTGTTACATTGAAATGAGCAAACCATGTGTTTACAGCACATCTTCTACCCCTGTACACAAGCCTTCCTTTAAATCTGAATGATTACATGATGATTTTCATTACCTTCTTACCTTCCTTACCAAAAGGGGTACCTCATTCAATATGGAAAATCAGTTTACAGTCTGTCTTAACTTCTGTTGTCTGAGAAAAATTCTATTTGAAACAGAGGGACAGAAGCAAACAGACTCTGCAAGTTGTATTTATCAAGTAATCTTATTTCCTATTAATTTTACCCACTTATCAGGAATTTAAAAATTTTTCAGTTAAGAATTTTCAGGTAATAAAATGTATCACTTTTGGTAAACTGACATAGTTATTTATCATTCGTTGCAGTGTTACTGCTGTAGCATCCTTAGCTTTGGTGATAACTTGGTTCATGCTCCCAGGCACCAGACAAGGGTTCACAGGGCTGAGCCAGGGCTGCGCAGTGGGTGCACAGAGATCAGCTCCTGCAGGCCCTCCCTGATTAGTAAGACAAATTCTATTATTTTTATGATTATTCAGGAGGTGCAGTCTCTCCAGGCATTGCATATTGATTGATTTGGTAACTAAACAGAAGAAATTGGTCAGGTGGAGAAGGAGATGTAGGAACTGCTATTTTTATTTTAAACACTCTGCGTCTTCTTGCTATTGCTAAACTGCACGAGTTCTACTCCACTAGCTTCATTTTCCTCTTTAAAGGAGTTGAACTCCAGCAGAAGTTTGGGAAAATGACATGAGGGCAAGAACATTACTCCTTGTATCTCCTCAAAAGTAAAATAGTCCCCATTTCCTCTCTTACACTCTCAGTAGCCAAGGGGCAACCTCGGCACTGTGGCCACTGTCCCTGCGACATTGACCTAAAACTGCTCTTAGACGACTCTGTCACCTCCACCAGGAGCCACCATGCTGCCTTTTGCATCTGTGTGGTCTAAAGATGTTTTGCATTTATTTGTGTATGTCTCAGCTCTCTGTGCCATTTATAATAATGCAAAACTGTCAGAAGCACAAGACATAATGATGTAATCTTCAACACTAGATTTAAATCCCAGAAGCAGGAATGCTGACACAGGTCAAGCTTCCAATCGCTTAACATGTGCCTTGATATTGCATGAGGCTTTAAGGAGGAAAGAAGTGGGTTGTATAACTTGGATGCAGGCTTATTCAAAGAAGCTATGTCAGGATAAATTTTAGAAATAACATGGAACTATATAAACAAAAAACACATACTGTGACACTTGTAATTGCTAGAGAGTTGACACCAAACATCTATTAGTCTATGTATCAGTTTTGTACAATTCAATAAATGGAGGAGTAGCTGTTTTCTGTTACCTTTAGTTAAAATATACTATTTGTTCTATGATTTTCAATAGTTGTCAAAGCTAAGTAGTACAGCTACCACCTACATGTCTCCACATATCACAGGCAGGACTGCTACAAGTGCCTCCTATAAAAGCCTCCCTTCATGAGACTGGGCCTTACTAAACTTGCAGCTGCCCAGTGTTGGGGTTTGAACAGAATTTCCTACATTAAGTGTCACTTGTGTGTCTCTTTGGGAGAAGGTTAATTCAGAACAGCTCAGTCAGTCCATGCATAAGGATAAGGAAAATTGTGAAGCTCAGTATAATACAGTTGCCTAAAACAGCAAAAGTTAAGGTTGAAAAGGCAGCATTCAATTTAAATCTTTGGCCAAGAAAAACTAAAACTGAAGTCATTACTACAATTGTGTAGTCAAGCAGTGAGATTGAGAAAAACTAAAGGCAAATACCTTAAAAAAAAATTGAGGCATAAGACTGTGTGTTTTTCACGAGACCGTCACAACAATGATTGTTGTAACGGCAACAGGGCCTTGGAAACAGTTTCAAAATCTCCCACTGAAAACATTAAGATACAGACTTCAAAGGAACATAGGTAAATGAAACCAGGGATTTTCTCCACCAAGAAAGTCTAGAAATTTCTGGCTAGTCAGCAACACAATACTAAATTTATATTGGCAAAAGTCAAAGTAGAAATAAAGCAACCAAAAAGAAGCAACAAAAAAACCACTCAAGTTTTTATTTATTTTATTTAGAAGTAAAATAAAACATGACACTTCCATCTAGAAACCACTGGCATATGCTGCAGTAAATTCAAACATGGAGAGGTGGGCTTAGCTTTCAGATTCCTCCCAAATTCAGCTCCTTCCTTTTGCACTGAAGCTTTGTGCAAGCTCTGATACACCTGAGGACACAAGTGTTTAAGGCAGCCTCTGGAGTTCAAGCTTATCAGCAGACGGTGCTTCAAAGACATCATCTTCAACACTCTCTTCTATCGGCTTCATCTTTGCTGAAGTTCTCAGGTAAGGAGATGTCCGGCCTGGGCCTGTCACAGGTACAAAGAAATTACCAGTAAATTTAACAACATGCACCTGCTACACAAACTTATTTGTGACAAAGTGGACACAATCTGATGATCCTGCCCTAGTTGTGTCATGAGAGGATTTCTAAGTGAAGGTTTCTTTGTTATCTGGCCACAGGCACCAGGAAATTCTAGACATGGAACCAGCAGTGCCTGTTGCTAACCACAGACACAGCATTGTCCCCGAGTTCAGTGCAAACCCCGACTGCATGGGTGCCCACTGCTTGGAGATCATTTTCTCACTGTTACACTCACCCACTGACCCATCTCCATTCAACTACAGCAACATGAGTGGCTGTCCCAAATAAAATAGGTGTGTACATCTGCACACTGGCCTGGCTGCGGAGAGGTTTCTCATTGCACTGGGCAAACCTTGGATGGGAATATCATCAAAGCCACAACTGCCCTTAAAGCATAAAGTCACAGAACATGCTGAGTTGGAAGCAACTCACCAGGATCAAGTCCAGCTCCTGGCCCTGCACAGGACACCCCAAGAGTCACACCATGTCCCTGAGAGCATTGTCCAGACACTTAGACACAGCACTCTTGAACTCTGCCAAGCTTGGTGCTGTGACCACTTTCCTGGGGATCCTACCCAACCACGCCCTGGGTGAAGAGCCTTATCATAAAAGCCGACCTAAACCTCCTCTGACACATCTTTATAAGTTTTACACAGCATGGTAATGTAAAACTTATACAAGATTAATACCCCTATAAACAATCACAGAGAAAACAAGATTTACAGGCAAAGGCCATATAACTTTGTGATTCCACTGCAAAAAAACTGCCTTCTAGAAAGGCAGCAACTTGTCTGCCAGAGCAGAGCTCATACCACCACAGGCACCACTGCCAAGACATTAAATGGAGTTTCTGTGCAAGTTACCACTGCCAACTACCTCTACTGCAGTCAAATGTTCAGTATGGGGGTCAAACGGGAGAACTCCTTTGACATCAGATGAATAGTTCTGTTTCCCATTCTTCATTTTGAAATCGAATCTACATATGGAGATGTATTTTTCTCAGTACCCTCTTCTAGACTTAGACCACCACAACAGTATGAAGTTGTAAACAGCTAGTATATGATGACCAAAAAGATTATGGAAATCTTTGAAATCCCATTTGAGCAGAAAACAGCATGAGATAAAGGCCTGCTAACAGATTGTTTGCCTACAAGCTAAAAATTTAAATATTCTTGAAAAAAATACTCTTAGCTGTAACACAGTATTATCTTTAAAAAATTTTATCAGCTATACAGTAAAGTGCTGTGTTAAGGAAGCTCACTTATGAGGAAAGACTCATTTGCACTGTAAGTGTTACACACAGAGAACAATATACAGTCACAGGCAAGACCAGCAAGTTACGATACTAATGCATTTTTAAGTCACATTCACAAAGACACTTTTTGGAATTGGCATTTCAGAATATTTTATGTTAAAAATGTATTAGGTATTTTCGTTTGAGATTCAAAAACTATTTAAATTGCCACAATACAGGGTTACTGAAGCACATTTTTAGATACCGAAATTATTAAACATTTCTTCCCACTCAGATGTGTTTTATGGCCTAAGCAAAGGATAATTAGATCAATTAATTGGCTAATGTGCCCCACCTAAAGTCGGTGGGTACAGTGGGATATAAAATTGGCTTTTCTGGGCGACACCCAAAGGTAAAAGGGTGCCTGAAAATGCTGAGTTGCAGTTCCAGCTTCGTTTTTTGTAGATCTTTGTTTCAGTGTAGTTTATTGTTATTTTTAAAATGGTTTTCTTCTGTTTGAAAGCACTTAATTCTCTCCAGAAAACAGAAGTAAGCAGCCATAAGTTTGTACAACAGGGTCCAATATAAGGTCTAATTCGCTCAGCCTGTTTGTTTCAAAGACACGCTCTTATTTGCTCCACATACAAAATTTTGTCTATGATGCCATTATGCAGTGTTGGACAGATGTTCAAGTGACTGAGTCAGACCATCCTTTCACTACATTTTGTTGCCCTTTCTTGAAGGCCTAAACCAAAGTACATATTAAAATGCCTGTGACATCCAATCCTGCTTTTAACCACAAGCAGGGAGCATATAATTTGATAATACCACTAAAAAGATTACCAAACCAAAATCTTTTTACATTCCTGCTCAGCTTGAAAGTTAACAAATACAGATGCATTGACCAGCAAATCTGAGATATCTAAAACAAGTACCACAGAAAAAGAGACTGTATCTCTAATAAATATGTCGATGGCTGTCAAGCAATAGAATTACAGAATAGAAACTAATACCAAAATATTATTTAAAGGACTGAAATTCAGGCGAAACTAGGCTTGTGATCAGGTTGAACTATTTTTGCTTAACTCAAATTTTGGAAAAAGACATACCTCTGTTTCACTTCCTAATGAATTACATACAGACGGACCATGGATGTCAAGCACAAGTCACATGATAAACAAACACCACTTTAATACCTTTTTGAGGATGCCTGCTGAGTTAATGTGATGTTATCAACAGAAAACATCATGCTGCAAACGACTCACTCCGTAAGCATTATAGAACTCTTGTTGGTTATTTCCTTAATATAAAAGCAAACAGTTAGTTGGGTTTCTTAATTAAATTCAAAACATACTTTTGTTAGAAATTGTAGTTTGAGACCTACTAATTAGTAATTTTAACCCTTTTATTACTAAACACTTTGAAAAAAGGATTAATATTAATTTCTTCAGAAAATGAGTCAAAGCGTATAATTTATAGACCTGATAAAAGCATAATTTTAAAAGATGGGATTATACAAAAATATAAATGCTCATTTTTTCAAGAATATGGAAATTAGGAGAAGAAAACTTATTTGCATTATAGTGTTCAAAAATTATATTTGTAGGGGGAGGCTTCTGTCCACACAACAATCACCTAGCAATGACAAAACAGTATTCCTGTAGAGCTCCTGTTCAGGTAAGTTCCCTTCATTCATTTTTTATTCTAATTTAAAAAAAAAAAGTTTGACATTTCCATATGTTTCTCAGAAAATCTCTTGAGGATCTTGGATTGTGTTTGTTTGTTCTAAATAAACAAATGTATGCCTGTAGAAGGAGGATCCAGGGAACAACACTGGAACTATAAGCTTCAGGATGTGCCTTATACTAAATCTTAAAAAAACAGACAAAAAAATTCCCCAGCTGTTGCACAGAGAGCACCCAGCAGAAGATTTTTGAAAACACAGTAGTGGCAAGGCAAATGGCAGAATTTTTTTTTTTCAGTTTTCCCTGTGATCTGAAAAAAGTGCATACATAGCCACAATCCACACTGAATACAAATCTTTAAGCAGAGCTCACCTTGGTAGCAACCCCATCATTGGCAAAATACCCAGGAATAGCTAACAAGCTATTTTGGCAAAAACAAAGATTGAAGCATTACATTTAAAGGAGATGAACAAATCTTTTACAGAAGTCAGAAATTTCACAATCAAAATATAAAGAAGAAACAAATAACAATACTTCCCGAGGTGTGCGTTGCACTGGTATAGGGGCAATCCCTCTGCTTCCCCAAAACTAAGGGAAAGTATTGGACTAGTATTGGACTAGGCTGGGCTGAGGAATTTCAGAAGATAAAAGACACATAAACCCCTCTCTCTTGGGTAAAGCACACTCTGTATACCAAAAAAAAGGTACACAAACCACAGAAAAGTACAACAGAGAAAAGTGTATTTATCAAGTAGGTGCTAAGCACAAATGCATCTTGGGGATGTATATAATTACAGCTGAACTTGTCATGCGTTTCAATTACTTTCTCCCAAAGCGGAAGTACTGGCGTAAGAGTTCTGCTGTTAAGCCTGAAAGAGACATTAGTTAGACTTCAAATCGCACCTACACAGTTTTACAATTTCTTTCTGAGTGTGCAAATTGACCCAAAGGCTCTCTAGGCAAAGGAGTGGCTTCAATTTCATGGAACTTTGCTGTGTGTGGAACAGGTGAAAAGCCATTCGAGGGTTTAAAGGTAAAGATGGGAGAACAGACCAACACAGGAGACTTCGTGGCAGGAATCTGCTACAGGCTGCCTGATCAAGAGGAGCAAGTAGAATGAAGCCTTCTTTCAACAACTGGACCATAGGCCTTGGTGCTCGTGGGTAGTGTTAACCACCCCAGTGTCTGGTGGGAAGGCAACAGGGCTGGGAGCAGGCAGTCCAGGAGATTTCTGGAACGTAGCAGACAATTCCTTCGTGCAAGCGATCGATGAGTCAGCTAGGGAAGGTGCTCTGCTGGACCTGTCACTGATGAACAAGGAAGAACTCATCAGGGAGCTGAAGGCTGCTGGTGATCTTGGCTGCAGTGTCCAGGAGCTGGTGGAGTTTTAGACACGGAGTGGTGTGCAAGACAAACAGTAGAATTACAACCTTACAGGACAGGGGACTGTGGCTTGCTCAGGGTTTTACTTGGCAGGAACTCATGGGACAAGGCCTTCAAAGGGACCCAAGGACAGGTGGTTGATCTTCGAGGACACCTTCCTCAAAACACAAGGACAGTCCATTCCAATGCACAAAAAGCTGAGCATAGAAGGCTGGCAGAGATGAACAGGAAAGTTCTGACAGATCTCAAACAGACACACACAAAGTGTAAGTGGGGATGAGCTCCTTGGAGGAAATACAGAACCATGGCCCAAGCATGCGGTGATGAAATGAGGGAAGCCGAACCTCAGCTAGACCTGGATCTAGTGAAGGGCAACAAGAAAGGCATCTACAAATAAATCAGCAACAAAATAAAGACTGGGGTAACTGCGAGGCAAGAGTTCAGTGATGCACAGGACACAGGAACACAAAAAAGTCCAAGATATTCAATAACTACTTTGAGTTTTTACTTTAGAGTTTTGTCCTGAGGCCTGCTAGGGCTCTGCATCCAGTGGTAGAGACAGAGAGTGATGCTTGACTGACAGGAAACCTGGACTGAGTTAGGAACACCTCAAGTCCATAGGGTGAACACAAGATTGTGGAACCACATGGGCTGCATCCAAGGGTGCCAAGCATTGGCTGATACAATTGCAAGACCCCCTCTATCATCTCGGAAAGGTGACTGCAGTCAGGGGAGACAAATGGAAATGCCAACGTCACAGCCATTTTAATGAAGGGGAAGATGGAACACTCAAGCCTAATAGTCTAAATTCATTTCCCAGGAAGAATACGAGCTTGTCTTCCTGGAAGCCATGTCCAAGCACACAAGGGATGGTAAGGTGACTGGGGAAGCCATCACAGATGCTGATTGCATCTGACCTCTCTGACCACCCTCCACCTTTGGTGGTGAGATGACAGCCTCTGTGTATGAATGGAGTACAGTGGATGTTGTTTACATGGATGGCAGCACAGCCCTCCACAGTCTGCAGTGGGTCCTTCCAGACAAATGGGAAACAGACGGGATAGATGGACAACAGCTTCAGTGGAAAATTTGCTGTACTGCCAAGTTCACAGGCTGGTGAACAGCAGTACAAAAGCCAGCTGTCAGGTAGTTAGTTACCAGCAGTGCTCTCAAGGGCCAATGCCAAGGCCTTAAATATTCAAGATATGAATGACCTGGTTGATGGGATGGAATGCACTCCTGCCAAATTCACAGACAAGAGCCAGGTAGTGAGGGAAGCTGCTGACAGGCCAAAGGGTAGGGCAGTGAGTCTGGACAGGCCATTGGAAAAAGAGAAAAGAACTGACAAAAACTACAAGTTCATGAAAGGCAAATCCCTGAATCTGGGACATGACACACCTACACAGCATTACAGCCTAGGCCCCAGCTGGCTGGAAAGCAGGTTTACAGAAACAAACCAGGGCATCCTGGTGGACACAAAATAAAACATGAGCCAGCAGAGTGCCCATCAGTGAAGTGTGCCATCCATATATTGGGCCACATTAGCAGCATATATTGAGCCATATAAGCAAGAGCATAGCCAGCAGGTCAATGAAAGAGATTAATCCTCTGTGAGACAGGATCTGGAGTGCTGCATCAGTTCCGTGCTTCCCTGTACAAGAAAGACATGGATATATTGGAGCGAGAGCAGCAGAGTGCAACCCAGAAGGCCAGAGGCTGGAGCAGTGATGGAGAGGCTGCAGGAGCTGGGTGTGCTCAGCCTTAGGAACAGAAGGCTCCCAAGGGATCTGACTCTTGTCTTTGGCTACCTAAAGGAAGGCAACTTAGAAGAGAGCCAGACATTTCTCAGAGGCATGCACAAAAGAAAGAAGGAAAATAAGCATGAGTTTCAATAAGAGAAATTTTTTCACCATGAGGACAGTAAGTCCCTGGAGAAGGTTGCCCAGGGAGGCTGGAAAATCTTCCAGCTTGGAAATATTCAAAGCTTGACTGGACATGGTCCTGCTCTAGCTGATCTTGCTTTGGACATGAGGGTGGACCTGATAATGTCCAGAGGGCTCTTGCTACCTCAACTACCTCTGAATGTCCTTGCAGGGAACGGAGGAGAAAAAGAAAACAACACTGGAATTTTCATCAAACTATATCCCAGGTGTCACCCTCGATGTTCTAGTAGGGTGAAGCACTAGTAAGGTTTTTACTTCCATCTATCTGAGAATGCAGACTACACCAATGTTAAGGAGTAAAACCAGATAGGCCCTCCAGGTCTGAAGGTGCTACTGGATGAGAACTATGAGGAACACAATGGACAACAGATAATTAAATAGAAAGATGCAAATATTTGAAAATATTTTCTCTTCTTAGCAGAGAGTTTAACCATAACAAATAACGGGCAGTGTTTTTTTTCTCATATATTTGAATTCTAATCACTTAAAAATAATATTTCCAAAATCAAAAGAAATAATCCTATATGATCCTTTTAAATGCTGGCAAACTAACAGCTTATGCCAAATGCGAAAACTGAGCATCCTCTGGGGCTTTTTCATTCAAAACCTGCTTTCAGAATTCAGGCTAATGTTGATGTTTAGATTCAGATGAACTAAAAACAAATGACAGCAAAAGCCTAGAAAGAGTAATTTAGAATGTTTTCCAAAAGGAATAAATTAAAAGAACAGAAGTAAAAAGGTCAGACATGGTTTCTTCTCTCACTTCATCTGTTCTCTACTACTCCTGTCATACAAAGCACAGCAGAGGAGACTCTGACAGGACACTTGGAGATTTTCCAGGTGACATCAAAATACTGGTAGTATACCACATTCCTCCAGACTCTGCCAATACAAACTATCTCAGGAGGAAAAGTAGGACACCAGGTTGCTGAGGGAAAATGTTTTGTTTGAGTTTTTAGTTTCTACAAGCACCAGTGACAGACCAAAGGACACACTACTGTGACCGGCATTGTACCTTCAGTTTTGCCCCATTACTATAAACATTCCGTGTTATGTCTAAACATAAACATTATGCCAAAGATTATTACTACACATGTTGGGTTTTTTCCCCAGTATGTACATGAGGTATATTCATTTAGAACACAAAGCCTCATGCATCTAATGACTGCCCTATAGTTAAGTCCCTTCATTTAGCTGATACAGCAGCACCCAAAAAGCTACAGTCTGCTCCCACAGCGGGCAACAGGAGTCCTGCAGTAGTCTCTAATGGTCAGCCTGAGGTGTGTTAAAAACTGGCACAAACTATTCTGAGCACTCACGAAGAGAGGATGCAGAGGAAGTCCCACGAAGGAACATCTGCAAGCCATCCTCGCTGTCACTGGTACTGGCCATGCTGTTCCTCATCTGCATCACGGAGAGCTGAGAGCAGAGGCTGGGCTGTCGATCAATCTTCTTTGAAGCCTAAAAAGGAAAAAAAAATTATTACTTTAAAAAAAGATATCGAGCAAACTAAAATAAAAATGGAAAATTACTACTTCCCTTGTAATAGATGCTCCAGTCTCAGCCATGATTATACAAGAAAATTGTTATAGGAGAAGATTATATGCAGTGTAAATCAATTTAAATGACAATAGAAAATGCCAGTAATATACTAGAATTGGAACATTGACAAGTATGAAACTGCACATTAATTATTCAATTTCAAATTGCTTTTGTACTGAAATGTTCATGTATTTTCTTACAGAAAGCTTGGGGTTTATTATCTGGTAATTCATTATTTAAATATGATGCTCTGCAATTAAATGTAGTCTTTATGATGAGGCTGGTCCTCCTTGCTAAACAAAACAGCTTGCTATATATAGAGGCAATTTATACCTTAACAGAAGCATGTTCATTTTCCTGGCTTTTCATTTCATCATGTTAGAAAAGTGGTGAATGTCATTCCTTCCCAGTAAAGGAATTGGCTCTCAATTCTACTGCAGACTAAGTGCACCAGGTGAACATTATCCTCTCCCTGTCAAACGGTCTCAGCAGCTTCCATTTTGCTCTGAGTAGCCTTGCTGAGAAGCCCTTATACTGTAACATTTATATGAAGCCATACATTGTGCCTTGTAAGGTATTACTGCAAGTCAGAATGCTATTTTAGGTATGTGTGAAAGGTAGCAATCAATGACAAGATTATAATGGATAACTCCACTTTACAGACTTTTTAAATGTTAGGAACTTGTATCCTATTTCATGCAGAAAGGAATGACTATTTTCACAATACTAGTGAAAGTCCTCTGAGGTAGGAGAAAATCACAAGTTTTCTTACAAAATAAATTATTAATTTTCTGTTTTCCAACAAAAAAATATTTGCTAGTTTTACCTTCTTACTACCATTCTGAACATGAATAATCAATACTCAATTTATTTCTGTAATCCTCTATGTACAGAGGTCAACTACAACATTTTCTGATGAGATTGACACCAGTTGAAAGACATCAAAGACACCAATAATATTTATATTTGAAAGTGAAGCTTGTGAGAGGTAATATGTACATAGAGAGCTGGCAGTGGGAAAATTAAGAATTTAATGCCAAGTTATGTATGAAGAGCTCATGCAACAGGATTTTTATTTTAGGAAGAATAAAAAGATACTACAAATTTCCCAAATGCTCACTCAATTTTTACAACACACATTTTCAAAGCTTACTATAATAAACCAGCTACAATAATCTTAAATTTATGTGACTATTGCAACTGAAAACAAAGACTCAATACAAACTGAAGTTAAAGCGTGCAGATGTTAAGACAAAGGAGGGGCAAAATTTGTTGGATTTTTTAATTCTTTGAAATTATGATAAGGAATAAGTAAGGAGAAAAAAATGAAACTAAAGCAAGATAGTTCATATATCCATGAGTACATCCAGACCACTTAATTTTTTATATATTTATAAATATATAAATTATATTTTAATTATATTTCTTTATATTTTATATATATTTCATGATTCCTTCCACTAACTGCATCATATCAACATAATGTTTGCCTTTTTTTTTTTGCATTTACAACCTTCAAAGACATGTTGAAATCATTCAATCATCCTAGCAGCATCTTTTTAGCTACTGGCCATCATATCTAATAGTTAGGTAGAAATATTTCCACAAGCTGATCAGTTCTGAATCTCAGTTACTCATCTTTCTTGCACATTACTATGCTAACTTTCACAAATATTGCTTCTGACAGAAATGTTGCACTGACTCACACCTTGGGCACGAGTATGCATTCAGTAGTTGGTGGCAGCACGTTAAAATAAGGTGCTTTAAGGGCATTTAAAATGGAAGTAAAAACACATTTGTGCATGGGAGGAAAATTCCCAAACAAAACTTGAAGTTGCTTACCTTGTCATTTAAGGTTGGGTCATTCAATGAATAAAGTTTATTTGTAATATCTTTGCCAATAAGGTACTTAAAGATCTCATAAAGAAATGGCTCAGACTCCAGAAAGTAAGTCAGCCGCTCCCTGGACCAGCACAGGAACTTGCAGTTATCATCTGCAATAATGGTGACCTGAAAAAAAAAAACATGCTCAGAATTAGCTCATTTAAAAATGTTTTAAGATAAGCATACTTAAACATGCTTTTAAAAGTAATACCATTTTATTTGTGACTCCAGTTAAAATAATTCTTAAAGCCATAAAGCTTTTTGGTATCCCTTTGTTATGAACATGATATTTACAAATGTAAAAATTCTCAGCTATTTATTATCATTATATTTTTAACTGGTATGTGTAGCCACTTTGTTTTACAGAAAACCTGGGGGACAATAACAGGGGAAAATCTCTCATGAGTTCCCAAACTGTAAAAGCATTTATGTAAGAGGAAATTTACATATGAAGTCTGTCCTATAGTGATGACAAGTACTTGCAGTAGGCCTGTATGTAGCTTGGTTTTATTTTAAATCACTGTCACCAAACACGAACAACTGGTATCACCTAAAGGTCTCTATCAAAGAGTTTTTAGTGATTTAAAAAAAAAATTTCCATCTTCCTCTCGTAACTGTCAGCCCTGCTGATCCCAGAAGTACAAACTTGTAGCAGCTGAGCCAAGGCTCTGTTGGCTCAGTTATTGATAATCCAGTTATGGGTAGTTACAGGGGATCTTGCCCTCTCTCACGGGAGGATGGACTTGCCAGGTTCATCCCCCTGTGCCAGCAGAGGGCAATGCCAAACCAAAACCCACACATAGGGGCAGGTTTTGCAAGGAGGAGCCAGGCATCTATGAATAAATCACAGTCATGTGCTCTCTGCTTTTACAAGATAACACTACATCCAGAAAAAAAAAAAATTAAAAATCCATTAAGACCTAGAAACAATTGAATACTGTCATATATCCATGGATTTTTAACTCCACGGACTGTAAGATAAGCCCACAGGTTGAGGAAGAATTCGCCAGAGTTGCCAGCAGATGGGGTCCTTAAGACTGAATCTGTGCGTTCTTGCAAGGCTGCCGGTATTGACACGGCAGTAACAAGCAGAACCCACGAATAAAGGATGCGCACTGCTCCAGAGGACAATGACTTCTAAGGCAGGCAGAAGCTGAGGCATGACCCTTTTCCCTTGAGAGGGAGCGATTCCTATCCAGTTGCTTCCAAGAGAAAGGGGCTGTGCCAAGAGGGCAGCCAGGCTGTGGGCGGCCTCACTGCTGCGAGGTGAATGCATCTGGACAAGTCTCTCCCCGTGGCGCTCCGCCTAATGCTTGACTGGAACATATGACATCAATCACTGATTTTAGAGTCGGCACTGCTCTGCCTCCCTCTCCTTCTGCCAGAGAATCAGTGTGGATGTATCAGTCAGTCACAGTCCGGTCATTATTACACATACCTAGCTAAAGAACGTCAAGTAAGAGGTAGCAAAATAGCCATTTCTATGGAAAAAAACACCCTTCTCTAAAAGTATTCCACCTCCCCAAACTATAATAAAATATACCAGCATAATTACACTGCTAGAGAAATACACCCTTATTGTTTCCCATATGAATATTTTTATTCAAAATACTGAGATAATTTTCAGCTTATGTTGCTTTAACAAATTGCAAAGTGACAGAAGTATTAATACACTTTTACAAATACCAGTTTATAATTACTAGTGCCTGAACTTCTAGACTTTCATTATCACAGTATTACTTTTTCCCTTTTGTTTTTTTGAACCAGTGATGAGACCTGTTCATATAATTTTTCTATCAAAACTGCCTCTTAAATTATTTGTCCTGAACGATCTCTTAACATAAAATAAACTTGGAAACAGTTAAAGAGAACAGAATAGCAAAAGCCAGACTGCTCAATACACACCATTATAATACTGTTTTGCAGCATTTAAAAGTTATTCTTGATATAGTTCATCTTCAAACACTTATACTAGAAGGATAGCAAAATTATGCAAGTCAAATAGTTCACTGTTGATCAAATTTACACTCTATTTTTTAATGGTCTCATCACTCATATCCAGTGACATTTAAAACATAATGTACCTGGAATTTCTCACCCCGGTTCATCTGTGTTGATCGAAATTCAGGAGAATCTATAAAGGCACAGGGGTAAATATTATGCAGAAAATGCCCTCGATAAGACACCTTCATTCTGGAAATAAAAATGTATGAAAAAACATTTTAAAATCATGGAGGCTGATTAATTTAATCAAAAACTGGGTAGGACTACTGACAATGGTAAAGCAGTAGGTGACAGGAATAAATACGTTCATCTTCTGGAATATCACTCCCAGAGCTACCCCGTTTTCTGCCTGACTCCAAGCAGAACAGGCTGCCAGACAAAAAGGGAATTTACAAACATGGCATGTATCCACAAAACACTGTTATTCAATATGAGAAGGGTCGTGTTACACAGCCAAACCAGAATCAAGCTTCCCTTAGGTAAATAGCTTTGTGGTAATGAGTAAGAAAAACAATGAAACCTGACATCACTGCTGCTGTCAACATAAACTGGTTAAAATATTGGCCAGAATTTAGCATGAGTTTCAAGATTACAGCTTGGCCATGGGCATATATTTTACCCTTTCTCACCTGGATTCTGTCTGCCTCTGGGCAGCACACCTGCCCCTCTCTACTTGCATGTACAAGTGCAATGAATCAATTCCAAAGGCCTGCTGTTTTAAAGCCTGCTGGAGAGATACTTCTTCCCTCATGCACCATATTTTTTAACCTTAAAACCTGAGAATGGACTGAGGGGACAACTAGGATGTCTAAGACTCAAACAAATCTCTTGCTTGTTTTGCAAGATACTGCCTCTGTATTACACAAATATAATTCCCACTAAAATCCATGCAGCTGCACACGTAAGTGGATACACAATATGCTCCCAGTAAGAGATATCACTGTCACCTGAAAATGGTGTCACAAAATAGACTGTAAGTATAGACTATTTGACTATAAATCATAACATACTACAAACAATTGCATCTCAATAATTTTCTAATTTATTCAGCCATGACACAAGCATGTCCCCAAGCTTTTACAGAACCTACTTCCCCTTCAGCAGGATGCTTAGCCTATCATCAACTGATGTTTTATCTTCTGCTGCATAGGCTTGACCTGTCTTCAAAGTCTGAATGTTGCAGAATTGTCCAGTTAGTCTTTGGAAGAGCTCAGGAGGCACATGGAGAGGTTCAAACATTCTCTTGTAGAGGCTGCTAAGCTCCTTCTCTATCTTGATCTAGATTGGAAAAACAAGAGACATCAATAAACACAGACGCATTAGTTAAAAACAGGTAAGACTGCACACATGCTTTAGCTTGAAGGACATCTTTGGCTCCATTACGCTTAATCAAGGAAAGAAGTGGTAAATGTATGATGTCTACCCACAAACACTGCCTGCGATAGGGTGACCAAAACCTTATCTAAAATTAGCCAGGATGGCATACTGGTGTTTTAGAATGCTGTTCCATCCAAGTGGCACATTAAATCACACACAAGGAGCCCTCTGAGATGTCTGTTGATGCAATAGTGAATAGGACTTGGGCAAGAATTATACAGAGGAAAAAAAATGAGGTCGTCTTTCACATTGCACGCACACATCGCTGTGGCTATCCCTCAGGCTCTCCTGGGAGCCCCTCTCATCCCTGAGCTTCTTGGCTTACTTGCAGTAGAAAAGCATGTCCTGAAAACAAACCAATTCTATTGAAACCACATGTGATGAGGGACGAAGAAAACCCAAAAACATTGCCAGCTGAACATCCCACATCTAAGAGCCCACCCAAACCCAGGCAGCAGCAATGAGGGAAAGGATGTTGGCTGAAATCCTAAGCCTGGAAGTCTTCCCTGAATGAAGGGAGCAGGGGATGAGACAATATTACAGCCTTCCTGAAAGCAGAGGCAGCCTGAATAAAGCCTGCATATTTGCCATGATGAAGACAAATTAAAACAATAAGCATCAGATAATTAAAAAAATAAAATACACAGAGAACAGAGAAGAAGGAAAAACAACCAAGAAAGAATGGCAAGAAAGAAGAGAAAGAGCCAAGTTTCTGACTCATCTTCAACTCTTCCCCAGAAGGTCCTGCAGGTTCTTTTCTACAAATCTGCTTTCCAGCTGGTCAGTCCGTGGCATGTGCTGATGCATGGGGTTATTCCTCCCCTGGTGCAGTACTCCACACTTTCTGTTGAACTCAATGAGGTTCCTGTTGGTCCATTTCCCCAGCCTGCTGAGGCCCCTCCAGATGGTTTCCCAACCTTCTGGCCTATCAGCCACTCCTCACAGTTTTGTGTCATCAGGGTTCACATATACCCCACCACCCACATCATGAACAAAAGATGTCAAACAGCACTGGGACTAGCACTGGCCCCAAGGTTACACACCACACACTAACATATGTGTAGTACACAGCTCCAACTCTTACCTCTGATTACCACACTCAGCCCTGTCATTCAGCCAGATTTCAATCCATCTCACTGTGTCCTCATCCAGGTCACACTTCAACAGATACTCTATCAGGATTTTATACAAGACAGTGTTGAAAACTGTGGAAATTAAGATTGAGGATATTCACCATTCTCAACTATCTGGCCAGTCATTTCATCATGGAAGATTATCATAGAATGGCTTGAGTTGGAAGGGACCTTAAAGAACACCCAGTTCCAACCCCGCTGCCACGGGCAGGGACATCTTCCACAAGACCAGGTAGCACCAGAGCTTCAATCTGACCTTGAACATCTCTACATGCATGTACAGCTTCTCTGGGCAACCTGTTCCAGTGCCTCACTCCCTTCACAGTAAAGAATTTCTTCCTAATATCTAATCTAAACCTACTCTCAGCTTGAAACCATTCCCTCTTATTCTGTCACTACATGCCCTTGTAAAATGTTGCTCTCCATCCTTGTCATTTCCCTTCCAGCACTGGAAGGCTACCCCAAAGCCTTCTCTTTTCCAGGCTGAACAACCCCAATTCTCCCAGCCTTTCCTCATAGAGTACCTCTTCTATCTCTGTGCTTGGGACCTCAGAGCACTCCAGGTGGGATCTCATCAGAGCAGTCACTTCCCTCACCCTGCTGGCCACACTGCTTTTGATGCAGCTCAGGATACAACTGGGTTTCTGTGGCTGTGAGTGCACATTGCCAGGTCAAGTCCAGCTTCTCACCCACACTAAGTCCTTCTCCGTAGGGCTGCACTCAATCTGTCCATCCCTCAGCCTGTGTTGACACTGGGGGTAGCCCCAGGCCAAGTGCAGCACCTTGCACTTGGTCATGTTACACTTCATGAGATTTCCATTGGTCCACTTCTCAAGCTTGTCCAAGTCCCTCTGGATATCCCATTCTTCAGGTGTGTCAAACTACTCAGCTTGGTGTCATCTGTAAACTTGTTGAGGCTGCACTCAATCCCTTTGTCTATGTCATTAATGAAGACAGTAATTAGCAGTGGTCCCAATACAGACCCAAACAGAATATCACTTGTCACTGATGCCCATCAGGACTCTGAACCTTTGACCATAATCCTCTGGAGGCAACCATTCAATCAGTTTCTTATCTATCTATTATCAGGCTGGTTAAGCATGACTTCCTCTTGGTAAATCCTTGCTGGCCACTGCTGATTACCTTCTTGTGCTTCATGTGCATAGAAATGTTTCCCAGGACTATCTATTCCTTCTTTTCAGAGATCAGGTTGAGGTTGATCAGGCTGCAGGTTCCTGGGTTCTCCTTCTTGCCCTTTTTGAAGAAAGGAGTGGCATTTGCTTCCTATGTTACTCACTCACTTCTCTCAGTCACCACCATTATTCCAAGACTATCAGGAATGACTTTGCAGTGACATCAGCTCTTGTGGCTGTGTGACATCAGGCCTTGTGGACTTACTATGTCCAGTGCATCACCTGACCTAAAGTTACACTGGCTTCACACTGAATCAATTACGAGTTAAATATTCCACAAGCAACTTCACTCATATGAAATCCAGGTTCTGAATTTCCTGTATGTTCCTTATGCCACAATCTTTAATCCCTCAGAGGACATCTACACAGACAAAACAAGAATTAAAAACAAACACACAAGAGAAATTGTATTATGTTAAGGATTGCTCTGAGCTGTTTGATTTCAAAATATGTTCCATATACCCACAAAACTAGGTGACTGCTTTACCATCATGTTCTCAAGGAAATTCATTTTTAACAGCTGTACCAATTTAATGTGCACCTCTTTCTGTACATGACCACTGCAACTTAAAGAAATATATTTCCATCTGAAAAAGGAATTTACATAGCTCCCAAGACTCCTGAACCCAAAACCAGGCACACACATGAGGGCAAATTTTGGCCTTGGAGTGTTAATCCAATACCTTAACTAGCACATGGTTCATGTTTCATGATCTTCCTCTAGTGTGTAATACTTGGAGGGGAAAGCAGGTGTAGCCACTTTCCTAAAGACCGCTCAGATTGCAGGCTGTAGCTGTGCTTTAGATGGGCTCCCTTATAACAGACTGTTCCGCCTTCCCAAGCACAGCTGACTGCTCTTCCAGTCATGCTTGTGGGTCATATTCCAAACAAGCCACATGGGTAGGTGTAATGTTTTCTTCAGCAGGGGTTGAAATATTCTGGGATGCTGCCAGAACTCCGAGTCAAGCTGATTACACTCAGCTTCCACTCCAACTAAAAAAGCCAGATTTGTAAAGCTCCAAGGACTCAAAACCACTGAAATAATATTCTGGTCAGAAAAGAAACTCACTGTGATTTTTCATGCTCCATTTAATAAAATAAATATTTAACAACTGAACATATCAATTATTCATTTTGTAATATGACTAACTTGTAATTATTCTGCCTTTCTTTCCTTGGAAAGATCTTTTGTGAGAATTACCAAAACCGAACAAGATAGGCAATACAATAGCCGCAGAGAGAAAATCTCATTCAAAAATTAGTTCCTAAGAGTTTTAAATTTTTTTCCCCCCTATTCTTTGTCCTCCTGTAGGAAAAACACTTAAAACGGCCTTGGGGTTCATAATAAACATGTTAGACAGCTAAAAAGAGATGTGTGACTATTAGGCATCACTTCAAGTATGCTTGTTGATCACAGCTTACAATCAAGATTTATGTATTTTTAAATAATTAATGAAAATATTATGTATTGTGGCAATTAAAATAACATAATATTTTCCATGCAATGTTCATAAATACTGTAATTTCTCAATAGAAAGAAGACTATTGAAATTAAGCCTTAATATGCAAAGAAGCAGCACTACCTGGCTAGTCTATCAGATCTAATTTTTGGCTAAGCGTTTAAGTTGCTCAGGTCACATAGCACAGCTGACGGTAATCTTTGGGTGAATCTGTGTTCCATATTGGAGGAACACTGCTGTAGGTAGAGCCTCTTCCTTTTTTAACACATGTACTCAATTTATCAACTTGTTGTAGACAGATGCAATTTAACCTTTAGCCTGCCTTTATACGTTGTGGTTGCCTGCCAGAGTGTGAGCAGTGCAGAGTTTATGGGAGTGCCAAGCACCTTGGTTCTGCTGTGGTTACTCCCATAGTGGGCAAGGGCTACAGAAAGAGAAAGCAAAGTTAAAGGCAGGTGCTCCAGGCCTCCCTCTCTTAGATGCAGTTTTTTATCAACTTTGGTGGCTGAGTTTATCAGTTGAGTTTCATATTCTCACACAATTCCTTCTTTTTGTATCCACCCACACAGTACTTCAATCACTTCCACCACTTAACCTAACTCCTACAAATAATTCTGCTAACAAATTTACTAGAGGATTTGGTGAAAATAGCTGCCTCTTCAATAGGATGAAATCTATACCATAACGCACAAAGTACCCCAATCTATGCCAACACAGCTTTTAGTAGACAACTGTAATCACAAAAGAATGTATTTCTGTCTTCATTCAGTATTGATCTGCACATTGCAGGGTGATTTTTTGTTAGGTTGGCTTTTTTACTCAAGCCCAAACCAGCACATCATCCTCCCAGGATACTTTTTCACCCACCAACAACCTTTTATTTTTATTTTTGGAAAGGGTCGGACAGGTACAAACTCAAAGACCATTACCTATGTTTAATGATGCCACAATTCGCTTTTAAAATACAGGTAAGATTAAAGGCTTGGTTTCCCAGGGAAATGGGTTTCTATCAGCTGAGCACTTGCCCTTTGCAAAAATTTCTGACTTTGGTGACCATTTCCTGTTCCATCTGACAGAAGATTAGAAGCCTCAAGATTCATTAAAAAGGCTTAATTGTTGGGGGGTTGAAGGGAAGAAGAACATGCTAATTTGGTTGAGGGAAAAGACTGTAAATGAGTTCATCCCATATCAGAAACCAGAGTACCTGCATGGGATATTTAACTGTGGACACCTACAGAGAAGGTAGAGTCTGGCCTCACTGGCTCTCCCTTATCACAACTGCTATTTTGTGTGTGTGTGCTGGACAGCATGCCATGGCTACCTAGCAGAAATACAATGCAGTTTCATCAGGTGGTGCATCTCGATGGTGACATAAATCGATTGAACAGGCTAAAAAAACAGCATCAGTAATACTAACTGAAGAGGACGTTACCCTTTAAGTAGTATGACGACCCTTCAAGGGCAATTCGAACTAGAAATATTTACTACACATCTACAATTGTCTAGTAACAGATCAGTCCAGTTAGTTTCAAGTTACTTCCTAGGCAAGACAGAAGTCAAGCTTTACACTGCCTTGCCAGCCGATTTCTTAGTTGCTTTCTTGCACAGGCGGTGTTGAATCGGTGAAGAGCTTATTTCCAGTTATGTTTTGTTTTCCTTTTTTTTTGGTACAAGTTGTAAACTTCCAGAGTGTGTCCAGAGTGTGATTTTGGGCCAAACACAAAAGTATTCTGCTGAAAATGTGTACTAATCCATTGGTATGCCCAGCACACATGGGCAAAACTTCCTTTTCTTGCATCTTACTAGACTGCTTGTGAAATTTAGCTGTTATACATACCGGTCTTCTTTTATACACTAGGTATATGAAATGCAAGAGGTTGACAACCAAAAACACAGAGTTCCAGATCATTATGTCCAAGGCACAACGATAGAGCGTAGCCCAAACGATGAATAATGCACATCGTGTAAAAATGAAAAAAAAAAAAAAAGGAGGAAGTTAAATTTCACCAATTAATAAACATTCCTAGAAAACCATCAAGAATATGTCCACTGAGTATAATTACACTGAAAAGCAATATATTCTACCAACTTTAATACAGCTAACCTCTCTGGATGAAGGCATGCAATAATAACTAATCACTGCAATGCTGCAAGCATGCACTGAGGGCAGGTTGACAGACTGCAGCCCTATTACATGGGACTGCAATGCTGAAATCACAGTAATGCAGATCAGGATGGGGCAAGCAGAAAGGTGCAGCCCATGATGATTTGTTACTGAAATGAAGTAGAAAAGAGATGGGGGAAAATTAGGCAGCGCACAAAAATTTGCATTGCATTGATTAGACAAAAAAAGGCCTAGAAATTAACGTTCAGATCTAACTAGCAAGGAAGAGTTGCATAAAAACTTCCTAAAGTCATATGCAGATATTTTTGAAAATTAAAAGAAACTATTATTGCTGATGTGACAAGGTCACATCGAGAACCTGAATTCTCCTGTGTAACATCAAAGACATAATTTCCAAATGCTTACTATTTTTTAGGTGCCTTATTTTGAATAATGACACTTGCTTTAAAAGACAAGGCATTGTGTATGAATAGGGATTCCATTTTCAGCCTACTAAGACAGTATTTATCAAATGATGGATTATGTATCAGTGAGTGTCTCCCAGATAACTGTGAGCCTACCATCCAACAGAGATAGCTGGAGAGGTCACAGATATATTTTCCCTTAAGCTTCCTGCAAAGACAAAAAGAGACCGTGCTAAACGAGTGTTCTTACCCCCTTTCTCCCTGAAGATGACATTGACTGAATGAACTCGATACTATCTAGTCTGTCTGGGTGGTTAACCGATGAGGCAGCACTTACATATGGATTAGAAAAATCAAAATACAGTGACTCTTGATCTGCTTATTAGTTAGACCGCAAGGCACGGGAGGATACGACATCTGGAGGTACTGAAACACAGCAATATAGCAGAGCAGCAGAGGTGGGACAGGGTGAAAGCAAAGGGAACAGGTCCCTAGGAACCAGGCCTCATTACTCATTCTGCCAACAGAGTAAATCTGCTTCCTGCTGCCACCCCAGCTTGCAAAACTCTGATTCCCTATCTGCTCAAAGTACTACAAGACCTACAGATCAAAATGGCAGGCTCAGCAAGTGCAGAGCCCCTTGTGCTTTTAAAGCCAAGATAAAAGGTCTTGCAATGCTCAGACCCTTGGTCACCAGTGCAGTCTGTTTTAAGATGTTACCCTACAATAACTACAAAATAGAAAATGCAAGAGCATTGTAAATTCAAACATTTCTATTATAAAATTTATCCACATTATAATGCCAATAAGCACTCACTTAAAAATATTTAAGCATGCTCTTGTTAGATTGGATTTATCCTTCTTACACTGCAGTGAGTCACTATTCCTTCTTTGATCACAAGGATCTTGTCCCACACAAGGTACAGAGGCTTTGAAATAGCTGTGAGACTGCAATGTTACAAATCGAACCACACTCGCTCAGTCTCAAGCATGCCAGATTTAGGTTTTCCTCTCAAGTCAGATTCTGGTGTCACAAGATTCCTACAGTGGTAGGAGAAATACAACTGACATCAGAACACAGAATACACTCCCCATCGAAAGGCTGCGCTTCTAAATCAGCAATGAAAATAATGCTGGTGACCCACAAGTGCCACATGTTTGAACCCACATTAGAAGAACAAATGGGCTCACAGCAAGCTTCCTAAGGAAAAGCTCACCTATTTCAGACACACTAAGACAGTGCACCTGCCAATACACAGTCCCAGTACTTACTTGAAATCTAAAATAAAGGTCTTAATGATCAGACATAACTGATTTGAATAAATGGATTATAAACATCCAGTTACATCTGATGTAAATTACGTCCGCTTGTTTTCAAGCTGACATCTTCATATAGGTTTGAAATTGCAAATTACAGTTCTAGGAAGTTTTAAGAACCAAGAGTTATATAATCTTTCTAGAAGAGGTACATCAACGTCAAAACAGATCCAGTCTTAGACCAAAACCACATTCATCAGAACATAATGGCCATTAATAGAGGCAGTAATTTCACCATAAGCTGCAGGGACCAGCTCCATAATGGCCAAACCCAGGCATTTCTGTCTCCAGAACAATTCTCCTACCTATGGTGAGCAGGCCTCGGAGAAGAATCATATGAAGATTCAAAGTAGTTGGAATAACCAGTCCAACTGCAAAGCAAATGTTTGCCACGTGGAAAACAAGATGATGAATCTCTCTCCAGTTTTCACATGCAGTCTCGTTGAGAGGATCAAGGGTGGAATTTTTTAAGTCTGGAACAAAGCCTAGTGGAGTAACGGTGAGTGGGCTCATTGCTGTAGTATTCATCTTGGAGACTCCTGCAAGAAGAGAGAAAAGAATTCACTATGAATTAAACTGAAACATAGTAGACATACATATGGATTTTAGGGTTATTTTCTCTCTTCCCAAGATATATTTGCCATTATCATTTATGGAAAAAAAAATTAAAAATGCTTTAAAAGGGAAATCTAGGTCTATAGTTCAGTAGTGCTTTGCTGTCTCTTTCACCTAAATCATAGCTACCAAAACAGAGAGGCTGCTAAGTCTGCTGCTAGTCTTTTAGGGAAATCACTTGGTCTACACAGTTTGAACAAGCTTGCAAGACCCTTGTCTGTGTGTGGGACTACTGGAGAAATGGAGACAGCTGAAGACTATTTCTAATCTAAATAGACATAGGGTGTTTTTGTTGTTGTAATAATAAATATAACACATATACCTTTTACCTCAGTTAAATGGAAAGAATATCTATCTGTGGGCAAATCCCAATGCAAAACAAAAAACTACCATTAAAAAGAACTACAGGGAGAAACTGGAAGATTTCAAGAGACTATCTTTAGAATATTAAAAGCTGGTCTCTCTGGGTAACTGCAGTCAGTGTTACAAGCTCTACAGAAGGTCTTCTCAATCGGAGCAGGTCTCAGCTGAAGCAACACGACTACTTCTAGACCTGCCTGCTGTCAAACACAGGAAAAGCCCGATTCCAGTAAGGCATGTATGGTCTCTCACTGCCACAGCAGTAGAAATTCTGTGGAGGTGGCCTTGAGTCTCATTGATGAGCTATATGCACTTCATCACTGAGCCAACAAGCTCCATAACATACAATGCAGCAGGATTTGCATTCAATTAAATTCTGTAGAGACAGAGAACGTCCCTGATGTGTGTCATCACTAACTGCCACGTAACGCATCTCCTCAGCAGACAATTTTGGGTCACAGTTAATATTCACAGTTAATAATCACTCTATTTCCTGCAGACTTGAATATACTCTGAAGCATCTCTGTTGATTGAGAGTGTTTCTTGGCCTGTGAAATAAATTTGAGTTGCTTCATCCTGTCCTTTTATTATTTTCTTGTGATCGACCTGTGTACAGGGCATAAGCAAGCTGGACAGTTTTCAAAATTAATCAGTGTTTTAGACCCCTTCTGAAAGCAGTGGGAAGAGAGAAATGCTCACCTCTCTTTTATGGTTCATCTCCTATGCCCAGAGCCTGTCACAGCTAAGGTATGCTACAGAATGTGCAGAGGCATCCTGTAGGATCAAACACTACCACAGATGTAGTATATCTATATCTGGATTGAAATTATTTTCAAGGAAAAAAAATTCTCACCCTAAATATCTAATCCAAAATACACAATTCACTTATTTCTTAAGATATCACTTTCCTCTTTTCATTCTTACATTAGTTATTCACAAAGATTAATTAAAATGTGGGGGTTTGTCACAAACTCCACACTTAACTGTTAGCAAACATCAGGCCTATCCAAACACACTCCTACTTTCTTTCAGCTCTTTCACACAAGTTCATCAAGAGAGTCATTAGAGCAGTTTCACTGTCCTGACAAAGCCTCTCACACAGTGAGCCAAAGCCTGAGCCCATGCGAGGCTGCAGGACTGGCATTTTAACGTGCTCATAAACAGGAGGGAATTGCTAACTGGATAACTATGTCTGTGCTCATCTTACACACAGCTCATCTGGTGCTCCCGTTGTTTCCAAACAATATAAACTCCTTATACGAGAACACCAGGATCTCTATATCTTTAAAAAAAAAAAAAAAAAAATCAGCTGAGTTTCTACCTATATTCAGCCTCTCACTGCTCAGCCGTGTGCCAGTAAAGGCACCACTTAAAATGCTAACAGAACAAGTAAAGACAACCGAACCCACACACAGACACAGAACCAAGCATAATTCCTTCAACTCAGCATCAAAAGAGGCTGCAAGAAGCAATTTCAGCTCCATCTGATCACACATCAAAGCAGCCTTCCAGGTGCTTGATATTTTTTATTAGCAAAATTTTGTACTGCTTCACTGTGGGAATAGAGGCTACCTTACCCTTTGGGCTCAGCTCTGAAACATCATACATTAGAAGACTGGAAGCCCCATGAACTGAATTAAATACACAGCACCTGACAACCTCATTCTCCTCACAGCCCAGCCAAAACACTGCTCCCGTCGCTCTTCACAGACACCGATGCAACAAATCACCAGCCAAAAACTGAAATAAATGGGAAGGAGTGTTGATCAAGCAATTTAAAGCATCCACAGTTGTAAGAGGACAGTCAACCCCTTTTGAAGGTCAGGCTTACCTACTAGATTGCCTAAATTAGAACCCAGGAACCTAAATCTGCCTACCTCCAGTTTTTTATAAGCTGTGTCTTTACTACCTCAAAGTCTTTACAGGAATACCTTTGAACTTCACTTAGTACTCGCAAACAATAATTACAGCTCCCCTAATGTACTGGAAACGGCAGAAACAAGAACTTCTCCATCATGGTGGTATTAAAAAGCTGACAGAAATAGATTGATGCTATCTGCAAAATGACTCAAGGACAGACTTAGACACGGACTCTGAATTTCAACTAAGGGGACTGCTTTGAGGATCAGGAGAGAAGGCAGACAGGCAGAGCTAAAAGCTGTGACCTAAAATGTTTGTCTACAGGTAACACCAGAAAGAAAAATATCCAAAATGTCAAAAAACAACATCACTGTAATTTTTCAATCAATTCTTTAATCCTAGCATCTACTGTTGCCAAATAATACTGAAGAATGAGGGAAAAGTCTGCAGTTCCACAAAAGAGCAAGCAATTACCATTTTTTACCTTATGTGACCTCAGAAAGCCAAAAATTAATTTGGAAGTACAGATTCAGGCCTTTAAAACTTTAACTATATCTACTAAGGATTAATATAGCACAAGACTTATATGCTTAAGTCTTCAATGCAAAGACATGTATTAATATCAGGAGTTAAAAAAACAACTAACATAGTCAAATTATTTTGGAAAGTTGGGGTAAAATAGCATCCACTGAAATGAAAGCTTTATGGGGCATAAGACAAACCATTAAAAGAGCATTTTTAATAGTCAGTATATATCCATCATATGGATTTAGATTTACCAAACCAAGAACTTGAAAATTCAGATGATTGAGAACTCAAGCCAATTTGTTGTTCAAACAGGAAGGAAAAAAGAGGATATATTAAAAAAAAGAAAAGCTCACTGACTCTTCAATATTGAACCTAACAGAAATTAGTGTAGCTTAAAAAAAAAAGCTTATTAGATTTTTTTCTGTGCATAAACTTGATAGAAAGTTAAGGTAATACATGGTGATATTAGGTCAGAAAACAAACTCTGGGATTTTGCTATACTCAACAACAACTTTATACAAAAGACCAAACTTCTAAAAGGCATTCCCAAAAGATTTAGTCCACAAATATTCCGACACCAAGATAGCTTTGGAAAAAGCGTGAATTTTATGGATACCTAAACAACATTGACAGAAGACAGATCTGGCAGAAAATTGTAAAGCATTTGGTTCTACTATGAGAACTAGTCAGCCAAGCTGATACGGGACGGTGACGAGTGTCTGACTCAGTCATTACCCACTTTATTGAGATTTTTCATATCCCACAGCTTTACTGGTCAACATTATTCAAGTGAGCTTCTTAAATCTTTACTTGAGTATGTTTCTATAACTTTGCAGTCAATGCAATTAAAAAAAAATAATAATAATTATACCTGCAGAACTTAACACTACTTTTCTACGGACTTACAGCACAGAAGCTGCACAGAGATTTTAGGCAATAATTCTTCTGTGAGCTGAAGACGAACTACTAGAGGCAGCACAGCTGAGTTAATTACAGTTTAAGTTACCAAACTCCTCTTTTACAATGCAGTAGGAACGAATAGGAAAGTGGTTTAAGAAAATACGTGTTTCAATACGCTCCTTGAAGCAAGTCCTATTCAATTAAATGCGTCAGTAACTACAGAAATTTATTACTCTCTTCAGTCACTGTTAATCAAGAGATAATTTAACAACACGTTCATTCTTCATAGTCAACAAAGTATCCACACAGTGAGAAAACCTTCCCCCGCCGCAGCGCAGCCCCCAAGCGGAGCGGACCCAGGCTGTGAGCGCCTTCGGGCTCGCTCTCCCTCCGCTTACAGCGCTCACAGATGCGCCGAGCGCCCGAACCCAGGGGCGCGACCGCAGCTGCCAGCCCGCAGCCCCGCTCTGCGCTCCGCAGCTTCACTTTAGCCCACGACGCGCGATCGCCAAACCCACCCTTTCAACAAAATAATCGTGAAAATAATTTTTAAAATTTGAAAAGAGTCGAGCAACTGGTCCCTTTTCCCCCAAAAGGGCCACTTCGAAAGCTGCAACCCGTCCCTCCTCCCCGCGGCCCAGACACAGGCGGAGACCCCGGTCGGGTCCCGCAGCCAGGCACGGAGACCGACTGAAGGGAACGAGGGACCAGGGACGGGACCGCGCGTTCTCCCCGCTGGCCGGGCGGCTCCACAGCGGAGCCTGGCGCCCACCCCTCCTGCCGCCGCCGGTGGAGCGGCACCCCGGCCCCGGGGGCAGCGGGACCCGACGATGCTGGCTCCCGCCGCCACCCCCCCACCCGCGGTGCCGCCGGCGCACGGGAGGAGCGCCCCTCACCTGCCCCGCGCCCCAGGAAAAGTTTCCAGGCGGCCCGGGGCTACCGCTCGTCGCCGCTGGCGGTCCCGCGACGGGCACGGAGCCGCGGCTGTGACTAAAATAGGCAGAGGAGCCGCGGGAGCTGCGGGCGGCGCCAGCGGGGCCGGCACCGAGCGGCCGCAGCGCGCAGGCGCCTCCGCCGGGCCCGGGGCTGCGGGCGGGCCGGGAGGGGCGGGAGCGGCCACGGCCCCCGCAGAGCCCCTGCGAGCATCACCCCGGGCACCCCCGCTCACACCGGGCCTGTGGCTACCGGGCAGTGCTCAGCCGAGGTGTCTGAAACAGGTGGGGAGAGGCACCGCGCAGAGGTGCAGCTGCGCCGCGCAGCCAGAGCCCCGCGCCCGGGCAGCCTGCCCAGCTGTTGCGTGGTTAAAATTAGAAGAGCTGAATTCTCCCCTAAACCTGTGGCAAGCACTATTGCCCCTACATGGTGTGCCAAGGAGCCTCAACAGCCTTTATAAGACTGTTCTTCTCAACTCGGCACCTGCTGTGGTTGCTTGGTCACGAGCGTCTCAGAAATGTCACCAAGTTTGCTCGTGTGGCAGTTTGACAGCTCCTAGAAACGGCGTGCTTCCAAAGCGGGACGTTTCTGTCCCCGCATGTTGGCATCGGCTCTGCCCATGTCCTGTGCAGCCCCCGCCGGCACTACCAGTCTTACAGGACAGGCGAAGCAGTCATCCAGCTGTGCCTTCATCCCCAGGAGGCTGAAGAGTTGCATTCAGTGATGAAAGGCATTCCAGCCCATCTCAAAACCTGACCATCAGTGGTAAATGAAGACTGCCAAGGCAGAAAAACCCTTTCAATACATTCTGATAAGCTAGCTACGAAGTGGGGTTTTCAGCAGCCAAGAGCATATGCTCAGCATTATTCTTAAATATTTTTGGAAAGTATACAAGATCCCAGCTTGTTTTTGAAGTAACAGTTTATACACATACACATCAACGTGTGTCCAAGGAGGCCCTGCCTTTGTCACAGTTATTCTTGGTTTTGCACCTTGGACAAGAGATCAGGATCTCTTCAGGAATGTGTGCCATGTGAACAGGGGTTTTATGAATCCTGTTGCCTTGTGTAAGATTTGATTTGCAAAAGTATATTATGAAATAATTATGAGGGACTTTATTTGGCACTATGTTTCCTCTGACTGGCCAGCCATTTTTATGGATGTAACTTCTCTTTCCTGAGTTATGCGAAGTGAGCTGGAAAAAGGGCAGGAAGAACAAGTCAGGATAGCATGGCTACAGGAATTGTCACGAGTGATAGCATCTAGCATGTGTTTGAGATAGATAGTATTCAGCTACGCTTGCTGGAGCAAAGCCAAGTAGCTTCCAAAAGCTGCACAAAGCAGCCTGTCAGAGAGCTCCTACCCCAATCCAAACTGACGTGTAAGCATTTTCTAGCATGTTACTGAACATTACGTGTTGGAGAAGCACAGTTTATTCTACTGGTTGTGTCTTCTATAAAGTCTTTGTACCTCTTTCATTACCCTCCAGGTCTTCTCTAATTTTGGGGGAAGCCTTGGTGGTAAACAGCATGTGCTTAGCCCAATGCAA
>VWZV01009554.1:474181-534846 GCA_013397155.1 Irena cyanogastra | reverse complement strand
AAAAAAAAAAAAAAAATTGTTAGAAAAGCTTGGCAACAAACTAGTAATATTTGCAGCAGTGACAGTGACAGTGGTGTACAGTGTAGAGTGACAGTAATGTGACAGTGTAGAGCTTTGTCCTGATTGCAGCTAGTCTCCTGAGATCTTCATATTTCAGTATATTCATGATTAAATGCCATTTCCCCTCTGCAGCAGGGCAGTAAAAACCAAGACTCCATGGAGGAGGTGGTATCTACCAGTACAGCTCTCAGTAGGAAGATGGAAATGAGAGAGGAGCTGAGAGATGCCCCTATATCCTGTCTCTCCAGGAGGACCATAAGCAGGTGAAGCACACAGACACGGCTCTGACAAACTCTAGTCTTGGGCTGTGGTGTGCACCTGTGCATAGAAGAAAAGCTTTCTCTAACAGAATCATTGGCATTAATTTTATATAATAGACTATTCTCCTTTAGTTTTACAGATAATACTAGATAACATTGCCTATACTTATACAGACAACAAACTTTCTCTAAGTAAAAAGTAATAAGTAGAATTTATCCCCTTAAAAAAGGTCTCATACTGTAGGAGAGTGGGCTGGTTTAATTAAATTAATATCCTACTGCTAAATCACCACAAAGATTGCTTTAACCTATCTTTGTCAACAAGTTGCAGATTCTTTGAAGTCTGCTAACATAAGTTAATCTGACAGAGGCAAGAAACAAAAATTGTTTGCATTTACACAGAATGAGGAATCGGCTTTGGACAGACAGATCAATTTTTGGAGATTTGTATTGAATTGATGCGTTTCGTTAGCAGACACAGGTCTAATGGTGTTACGGCCATTCATTGATGCAGGCTTCTTCTCTTTCTTCTGCTGTTAGATTCTTGATAGCTTAAGTACTGTCTCCAATCATACAGTTATTTTTCACAGTAATAGTCCAGAGTAGAAAATGTCACATGGATGTTGCAAATGGCTCAGTCTTGTTCCTTATCTCCAGCAACCAGCTTTGTGATCCTCCACAGTACACTTTAACCTCTTGGTGCCTGCCTTTTCCTTTGCATTGCAGGGAAAATATCATCATGCTGGTAATGCAGGAGGGTGTTGGACTTCAGAAGAGGACAGGCAGGAGTTCAGAGGCACAGCTGAGACCCGAACTTCCCTCTCCTGTCTCTCAGTTTAGCTTAGCTAAACTTAAAGGAAAACTTTATTAAGCAGACAAGGAAGAAACTTTTTGTGAAACTGCAAGCACTCTGCCTCTTCCAAAGGAGAGCCCAATGTCGCAGCCTTTTTTAGGCAAAGTTTTCACTAAAGAGAACAAATGCTTTGTATTCAGGATCCCAGATGTGCCTGGCTGACAGGGCTATTTTCAGACAATGGCAAGATCTATGAAATGTTTCCATTTATAGTTTCAGGAAGCATACTCAGCATCTACCCTAAACTAATCTTTTAAATTCCCTCCATAGGCTCTATAAGTGGGCTCCTTTAGAAAGCAATTCATCCTGCATGTATTTGACAACTGTCTGGAGCAGGATGAAATACACAAGCAAATCCCATCCCACTTGCTGAAATTTTGTGCCGTATAACTGAAAAATCACACACATTTTCCACAGAAAATTTATTTATATGGGTTTTGCCTGAAAGCATCCTCAAGAATTAAGTTTTATTGGAAAGAAGTTTGTATGGAAGAGATTGTGAATGACAAATACTCTCTCAGCTCTTTAGTATTCTGGAGGTTTATTTAACAGGAGTATGTGCATTCCAGTGCATGTTTACCTCAGGCCCTCTGACAGACACTTTCTGATGAATAGTCAGGCAATTCTTCCAATGCAAGATCTGCAGGAAGGGTGTCTCCTGTTAACACAAGGAGGGCTATCTTTTTGTTTGAATCCAAGATATAAAACACCACATCCCAGGGCTTCCAGTTATCTGACTAATAGTATAGTAGCTGATTGTTGCCAGCTCAGAGCCAGGAGCCATCTTTTTTCTACAATAATCAGTCAAAGTATTCAAAGTTTAACAGATGGTTGACGTAGATGTTTATCTAAAGAGTACATGATCCTGGGGTATAAGGACAGAGTAAAATTGTTTGCCATTAAAGTTATCTAAACTGTGCACAGTAAACAATTTGTTCAATCACACTGAACAATTATCCCTGTTCCCTAATGAAGCATGAGCAGCTCCCTGCTGACACTTTATTTTGTATGTTCATTATTTGAAATTGCTCAGTGAACAATTTCTATGAACTGCTTGCAAGTGATTTTTCTGGGACTTGATAGAAGGGCCTGCTATGCTTGCTCTAGCTGTACCTAAACACATGATTCCCCCAAAAAAACAGGAGAGCTGATACAAAACGGGCTGGATTTCCTAAAGCAGAGCCATGGCACGCTTGTCACTGCCCTGCCAGGGCAGCTCACTAACGGCATTGGTGAACAACGGGAACCTGTCCCAGGGGGTTTGCTTCTTTCTGCAAATAGAGGAATACCAAATATGGACTCTGACCACATTGCTTGCCTGGAACTCAAATAGTTATCGACACACTGCTGTCTGTTCACATGAAGCAGCTCTTACTTCACACAAAATTGGAAGACAAGTAATAGAGCCATGCTTTTGCCTTGCATCTGTCCCCTCCCTGGGGGACAGGCCATTTTTAGGGGTCCCCACTACAGCAGATTTGGCAGCACTGGGTGAACTGGCTGTGATTTTTCTGTTCCCTTTTTGGATGACTTCCACGCACAAATAAAGTTCAAAACGATCATGGAGAGATGTCTGTGCTAATCCTGAAGCAAATGCATTTCAGCTGCAGCTCTCAAGATTGTCTCTGAAGAGATCCCTACGAATTTGTGTGAGTCTGTGTCACTGCCTGTATAGACCAAAGGAATCGCAGATATCGTCAGAGTACAAATGTATGCGTACTTTTGGGTGTTGGTACAGTGACAATTAATGTTTTGCTGCAGTATTAATCCTTTTCTAGCCGTGCATTTTAATATTTACTGTGGCTATTTTTGAGAAGCAAAGGCTAGGATTGAACCTTCAGGGTGTTGCGTATTTGCATCACTATCAACCATTTTCCAGGAATTTTAAAAATTCTTGATAAGGATTTAGAATTTTATGTAAAGATATGAAAAAAAAGAACCTAAATAGCAAGTGTTTAACATCTCTGGACAGACAGAACTGAAAAATGAAATCAAAAAAGCCAACTTAAAAACTTGAGGAACGAGGACAAAAAAGAAGTAGGAGGAGGCTGAACATGAGCCTAAGGAATTATTTTAACAAGTGACAGAGAAAGCATACATGATTTGATAGTGAAGATACTCCACAATGATGGGAAAGAAAAGACGGGAAAGAAAAGATAAACACATTAGCTCAGAAGAACTTTGAAATGGAAAGAGATAACTTTTTTAAATTTAATAAACTGTGCATATTGTAAAGGACTGTCAACATGTGTGCTGAGTTAAAGCATGCCACAGCTGCTCCTTGCTACCCTGATCTTTAAGAGAAAAGGCAAACACAGATTTTTTTTTAAAAAATATATATTTTCTTCAAAATTCAATGAATAAATAAGACCAGTCTTCTGAATGATGTTTATTATACTTCTTTGTTCTGTAAAGAAAAAAAATCAACTAACAAAACCCTATTATATAGGGCAAAATCAACGAACAAAACCCTATTATACAGGGTTAAAAGCAGGGGTACAGACTGCAATAAACATACATGTATATGTGATTATTGCTTTTGCATGTAGCTGAAGTACATAGACCACTGTAAAAAGCAGTTTTGGAACTAAAATGCCAACCAATATAGTTAACAGAAAGATACTAACAGCTTGTAAAATCAAAACCAATGTAAAAATGTTTTATGTATCACTATTTTTTGTATTTTTTCTATGAATACTTACCCATTGATTCTTTAAATAGTGAACATATTTCCTGTAAGAACACTATATTTTTGAAAAGCTGTAACCAAACAATAAGATGGAGAGCCAGTGATAAATACAGCAGAGTGCTGGATATCTGACTGTTTTTAAGAAGCACTTCATTCCCCTCACTAGTGAGATCTTCTTGAAAGTATCATTTGAGAGGACTCAACTTTTCTGTAAATGAAAACAGGACAGTTTTGCTTCATATTCAAAATAAGTATTCAAGATATTTTATCTCTTAGTAAAATAGAATAGCTACTACAGCTGGATTCCATAAAAGCTTTAAAGATTTCAGTGTGACAGAGTTGGATGACCAAAGCACAGCAGCAAGGAATTCCTGCACAACAGCTGTTTTATAGGAACTGCTTGGGTACCCATCCTTGGGTATTCTGCCAGATGTGAACTGGCTTGCCTCACTTCTGTGGTGGATTAAGTTGTTTTTCATTTACCCAGTGTAAGAGAGCACATATGGGAAGATACAGGGTCATATCTTAATGTGTTTTAAACTCATCGCAAATCTTACCTGCCAGTATCCCACCCTTGTAGCCACGTCCTACAGTTGGACACAGGAAGTCCAAGCACAGCATTGGGTATCTAGATTGTCCTGCACTCTCCCTAAAACCCATACATGGGAAATATTAAAGAGATATGTGTGCTTCATCCCCACCAAGCCCAGACTCCTGCAGGCTGCTTGGGATCACCCCACAGAATTCCTGCCTGGGGACAGGAACCTGCTCACCTCCTTTCACAGATCGGAGATGCTCTGATGCTTGCCTATGATGTGCAGTTTCTATAGAAGGGGATGGTGCTGCCCACTTCTATACAATTACATGGGTAGAGCATTTATCCATTAGATGGGATTTTTGCCTCAGTGTCTTTCTTGGCCTAATGTCCCTTTTACTCCCAGAAAACTATTATATTCCCCAGACTTAGGCAAGTTTAGGTGGAGAGTTACTAGCAGATGCAATGAAAAGTATGGGATTCACTGCTGAAATAGTTACTTCTCACCATTTTTTTATTGCAGTTGATTATTTATATGGCTTTGATGTCTTAGCTCTTGGTCATCTATCTTTTATCACCATTTGTCTTCAAAACCCCACTCAGGTAGTGAAATAGTCCTGTTCCTACAATACACCACCGATCCCTCAAATTAGGAGCTGCAGTTCAACTGACAACTTAAAAAATATTGCCTGTAATCCACAGAAGAAGAATAACTGCTATAAAATCCTTCTGCTCTCACAAGGTTTTGGGAAAGTCCCAGTTTTGTTTTTTTTTTTGCACTCCAGAGCAAAGTTTAACAACATTTGTAGCTTGCAGAAAGATGGACCTTCTAGGAGGGCATTGCTAGCCATGGCTTGGGACACAACCCCAAATCTAGAGCTAAGTGATGACATGCTTGTGCTGCCTTTCTCCTACACACTCCTGCTGATGAAGCTCCACCTACATGATTTGATTCATCAGCATGAGGTGGCTGGATTTACATGTCAAGTTCAATACATCTTTTGATTCCCACAGAAGCAGAATTACAGCAAGTAGAAAATTATGGGATAAAAAAAATCTAAAAGAAAGGAAAGTTAATCTGAATTAAGACAAACAGAAAGAAAGGGTGTTTTTCCTTAGGAGCCCTGAACTGATTATATTTTAATGCATATTAATGTAAATAAGGTAAGCATTTTCAAGAGGGATTAACAAATCAGTTTAATATGGTATTCATTTTGTTGTAGAGTAAAAAAATCTGTTATGCAGTAACAGCTAGGGAGGAAAAAATATGCATTCAATTATTACAGGAATAGAAAGAAAAATATTAATCTGCTCATGTCTGAATTCAACAAATAGATATTAATTTTTTCCTTTCCTATTTAAATAGTTTTCTTCTATATAAAGAGCTGCAGATTTGTTTCACTTTTAACACATGGTTTGCAATATCAGTTCATATGAGCAACACAATATTGTGTTTTAATTTTTCATGTACATTGAGACCAAATATATTTATCACTCACAATAAGCAAAATCTGTAAAGCACTTTTTTCCTGAAAATGTAGCATCAACATATTGTTTAATTACTACAACCATATGTCTTTTTTGTGGTATGGCAAATCTGTGCAATATCATCCAAGCATGTGTTCAGCTTCCCCAGTTTAATCCTAGGGGAGGTCATATCTCTATATGTGTATTTTGCTTTGTTGCAAGGAAAATAGTTCCTGAAAAACACAGATCCTGGATTTCCCTCCTCAGCCACAAAGCCCAGCCTCTGATATCACAGGAAATGGAATAAAATAACCTGTTTCTTCAAGCACTTAAGATTAGCCTTGCATAGTGTATAAGCTACAACAGTACATTGGGATGTGTCCTCTCTGGTTATTCCTTACTTTCTGCAGTTTTGAGTGTAGTTGCATGATGGAATCTGTTACCTGTACTTACACTATCAGTAGTTAAAAAAATACTACATAATGAAAGAATTGCAAGGTCAGTCCCATGCTCCTAAGTAGGCAAGACTTGCTTTGAAGCTCTAACTACATATTGCTACACCCAACAAATTAATTTGCCAGAAGTGCAATTTGAAATAAACCTCCCTTGGATAAAATTTGTATGAAATTTTGTTCTCTCTTCTTCTACTCCTCCTCCCTCTCTGTTTTGGACTGTCCTAGGCCATACCTTATGCAGCAAATTTGAACTCTTCTGCATGCTGTGAGGGCAATTCCAACACGATGTCCATATAATTATAAAAACTTAGGAAAAATCAACTGATGAATGACTACATCATCATGTGCACTGATTCTGCCACTCTTATCTACAGCAGCATATAAATGTAGACATTTATAAATGTAACTCCACAGAAGGTTATGGAACTGGTAAAAATGTAAAATGTGAGTAAAGGGGAATCACTGCAGGATCAAGAAAAGGACTCACTGATAGCAGCATGGACTCAAGTAGCCACTTGTTTAAACCAATTATGAAGGAATCTGATCACCTCACTAACCATTATTTCTGAGCTGTAACACAGGCATAAATTGGATGATGCTCAAGTCAGAACTTCATCTAGCTCCAAATGTTTATTAACCTATAAATAATCATAGAATGGTCTGGCTGGAAGGGATCTTTAAAGGCCATCTAGCCCAATCCCCTTGAATAAGTGGGGATATCTTCAAATAGATCAAGTTGCCCAGAGCTCCATCCAATTTGAATGTTCCCAGGGGCAGGCATCCACCATCACTCTGGACAGCCTGTTTCAGTGTTTCATCACACTCATAATAATAAAATTCCTCCTTATATCTAAATATATCTTTGAATTTAAAGCCTTTACCCCTTGTCCTATCACAAGAGGCTCTGCTATAAAAAGTCTGTCCTCATCTTTCTTGCAGGCCCATTTAAGTACTGAAAGGCTGCAATACAATGCCACCTGCAGCCTTCTCTTCTCCAGGCTGAGCGACCCCAACTCTCTAAGGACTGGATGTTTATGATCTCACAAAACTTGTCTAATTTCACTGTCATCATTCTGAGTATGTCTTCATTTAGGTAGATCATACAGCCCTCCCAAAACTCTGGTTTATGAGTCACATACCAGAGCGCATTTCACTGTATGTTTTAGAAGCACTGTCCAGATTAAAATAAAAACAGAGGTAGAGAGAACTTCTGCCTTGCTTCCAGCCCCTTTGTGTGTACTTATATTATTGTAGGTATCTATTTTACAGCTGAATTTTACAGCTGAAATGTTCTGCTACTCATGTCTCAAGCAGATGCTGGAAAACCAGAAAAAAAAATTTTAAAAATTACTGAAAGCCCAGAAAGCACAGCAGCAACACCTAAACAAGATCAGCTAAAAGTACGTTCAGACATTGACTCAGACATGTCCTGGTAAAGATTTCTGACAGCAACCAATTCCAGCAGAGAAAAGCATCACAGAGGATTGTGTTTGAAAAGCGTGTGACAGAAACCAAGGCATACAACAGTCACAAAAAAGAAAAAAATATCAAAGTATGTCGTGAAGCACCCATCATTCCCCAGTATCTTTCTAAGCAGTATGCTACAGCTTAAATAGAATATATAAGCTTGATATAGAAATTGGGTGAGTAAGACTCCTTGGTCTTATTTTAAGGTGAAGATGATCAAGCTAATTAACTTCAGTAGGGTCAGAATTTAGTAAAGACAAGTTTACTTGAATAAATAGGCCAAACCCAAATATTCAAGAAAATCAAGGAGAACATTAATAAATTATTTATAGTACACCTAAGTCTAGAATAAGATCTCTTTTATGCATCTAAAATATTTTTATGTTTGAAGACTGTTACACAGATGTACATCCTTACAACATACTGCCAGCCTCTGGCACTTTGTGCCTTAGTTATCATCTGAACAAGTCTTTAAAAGCCATCATTGAACTGTTTGCATTTTTTTCCAATTCTCTTTTGGCCAAGACAAAGTAGCTCTGTGACTCAGGGACTTCATGCATTAAGCAGAACATACAGAATACATTGCATGGAAGGGTTATGAGAATGATTTGGGGATTATCACATTGCATGCTGGGGTATTTATGTTTGGCTGGTTTTCCTCTCTGAGGAAGCAACATAAAGCTAAAAGCAGAACTTGTACAGTTTTATCTGCTCTACACTAAATGTCCTTCAAACAGGTAGTGTTTCACATCACTCCTAACAGCTTTTTTATACATACTGCGTGATTATCCTTCAAGTGTAAGATTGTATCATCATTTTAAGTCCACCAGAAACAACTCACAAGATCTAAACTTATATGTATACCCACACATACAGAAGCACACAGGGGTCGTCCTACCAAATGAGCCAGCAATTTTAAAATATTAAAAATATTATCTACTTCCAGACATATCAAGCAGCAATCCATTCTCATAAAATAGTAATGCTTCTTACTTTTTGATTACTGGCAGGCATCAGGCAGAGCAGCAGGAAGGTGAGTTAGCAAAGACATTTGGACACTTCTCTTCAAAGGCACAGTGACCTCGAGGGTCAAAACCAACTCTCTCCTACTGAAGTGTGATCTGAGGCTCCCTTACGTCATCAAAACACCACAGAATTAGGGAGAGAATATATTTTAAATCAAGAATTTCATAGGCACAGAAAAGTGACTCTGGAAGCTAAACAAGAATGTGTCAGTTAAAAATTGTATTTATTGCTGCAGCTGTTTTAGTCTCCTCCCGACAAACATAGCTAAAAGGAATATTATACAGCAAACTCCAATGGTTTGGCAGTAGATTGATTAACATTATTTACTGTACATGTCACGAAGGGCACTGGCACTGCAGAAGCCCAGGTCCTACAGCATCACATTCTATCAGAAATGCTACACAACCATTTCCCTAAGCTGTGTTTGCAGCAGTTACAGCTCTTTTATTTTTCTAATGCCAGTAATGGCACTTATGTTTGTTTTCATGTAATACCTCTTAAGGACAGTCAGAGAGAAACCAATTACTCATGGGACAGAATTTGTTGTTTTGTTTTGTTTGGGCTTTTAACAATCTTGCTGTGCATTTCAAAATCTTTCATTTCTTTAAGAAACAAACCCAATGCAATCATTCCTTAGTCTTTTTTCTGCAACATTATTCATGTAAATTGAGAGAATGTTCACACGGCATAAAAAAGAACATTATAGGCCAGTTGCTATATTTTGAAGACAACTTACTTGTTTTCATTGACTATTCTGACTATACTTCATTGTGACAAAATTTTTTGAGGAAAATATCATTACAAATACCATGGGCTTGCTTTAAAAAAAAACAAAACAACAAAACAACACAGCACCACAGAGGCCGCGACAGTTGCAATAAGACCTCAGACTGTTACAATTTGCTCTCCCCCAAAAAGAAAGAGATAAAGATCAACAGGAGTATCAACAGAAAGTAAACATATTGCACAGACAGTCAAAATGCAGAAGCCAACCTGCTGGCTTGAGATAGAGAATTCAACCTACTCCAATTAACATAAATGGCACTTGTCAGTCAAATTTGGCTCCATCTGCTTTTGTCTCTCCGCTCTTCTGCTTTGCCACCTTCCACTTCCCTTCGCCGCTCTGAGGAGCGGCTGCAGCAGTTTTGCCCCTCCTAGGAGGATGCGAGGAAGGAGCCGCAGTTGGCGACCCCCGCGGGCTGGCGCCGGGGGGAGCCCCGCTGGAGGCGGTGGGAGCGGCGCGAGGGCGGCACGGGAGGGGTGTCCGGCAGCGCCACGTGGTAGAAGTTGGGCAGGCGGATGTCGTACCTGAAGCCCTGGCCCACGTGCACCCTGTCGTTCAGGGCGTACAGTTTCTCAGCGATGTCGCTCCCAATCAGAATTGAGAACAGGCGGGAGATGAAGCGGTGTTTAGCGAACAGCAGGTAGAGCTTCTTTCTCCTCCAGGCCACGTACCGACAGTCTGTCTCTGCTGTAAGTGTCACCTGGAGAAGAGAGAATTGAACAGCCAGGTGACAAGGGGCTGCTGCTGCTGCTGCCCTGGCTCGGAAGGCAGCCGCCTCTCCCAGCAGAACCTGTCTGCTGCAATTAGAGCCTTCGAACCGAGCCAGCCAGCTCTGGGAGGCTACTGTATGCAAAAGACAAATGAGAAAGGTGACTGGATATGGGTATGGACTAAGTGATCACATCCAGTTAACCTCAATGGCAATATGCCTGTGCCCATACGGCACGCCTTGTTCAGTGCCACATGGACGCCCAGGTTCAGCCCTGCTCTCCCTGCTCCACCCTCGGCAGCCTCAGCTGAAAAGGCAGGTCTAAAGAAAGCTCTCAACAAATGCCATTTGTTCTCGTGACAGCAGACATCAGACCCGACACAGGCAGGAGCCAGCGTGTCAGGCAAGTGACAGCCAGCAGTGGGAGGGCTCACAGAGCGCAGGGGCAGCCGCAGCTGAGCCGTGTCCCGTGCTGTAACCCGTGCCAAGCCCTGTCACAGGCACGCCTTCCCCTGGCCCATCTCCCACTGGGAAACCTCCTCAGCACCAGTTTCTGCCCACCCCGGGGAAACCTGGCTTCTCAGGGCTGAGTACCAGCGCAGCCAAAGAATGCAAACTGAGCCTTCCTCCCAGATTAGCTTTAAGAAAACCCCTGTTTGTTGCAACAAGACACAAACAGCAAAATCAGTCCAATGGATAAAGAAGACTTCCCAAACTAATGGGATGCCACTTGTTTGCATAGTATCACAAACGAAACCCACAAATGAATAAATTTATTTCTAAATCAAACAGTACTTGAACAGTTTCCTGTAGCACTAGGAAAAAAAAGAAAAAAGAAAAAGAAAGAAACCCCTTAACTTTTACCTGGAAAATTCCCTCTTCTGTGGGCCTCAGTGAATCCCATTCAGGAGAGTCCAGAAATTGAAGAGGAAAAATATAATGCAGAAACTCCCCATCAACTGTCACTCTGATCCTACCAAGATAAGATGTGTTAATTTGTTAGCACTACCTGTACACCAGCAATGACTACTACAAGAATGTGCTATTTCTACTGTCTCAGGAATTTAAATATAGCTTTGAAAGCATGAAAAAGCAATCAGTAGCCAACATTACCCTAATTATATTTTTAAACCCAGTTTGCTCAGGCCAGTCGAAAGAGAACACAGGACAATCATGCAACTGAAAGGGAAATATTTCCAGGCCTTATTCAAACCACATTATTCTCTCTGTGGTAGGTCTGTGCAGTGATGCACAAGCTTTGCCATTAAAAGGCCATCATGCACTGGAGAGGTGAAAGACCAATGCCCATAACAGCATTTTTCTGCTTCCCCTGAAAACCATGGGATTTACTTCTAGTTTTGACAAATAAGCATTTTAGAGAGAACAAAGTGGCAAAAACTGGGAGTGGGAAGCAGGAGTGCCCCATGGCATGTGTTAGGTAGGCCTCTCTCCATGTTTAGCAGGAATTACATGGCCACAGGACTATGTGTGGAGCCAGAAGAACAGCCTGGAGGTATGGGATCTCTGTGTGAGTGCTGTGGCCTTCTGAAGATGCCAAATAAAAATTTCCTTTCCTTGCTGCTTTTTAAGTAACATATAAATTTGAAGGCACACAAGCAACACAGGTACCACATGGTGAAGGGCAGCAGGAACTCTGGGTGATCACCAACTGGCTGGGCATGTAGAAGGATGGATACCTCTCCTTTGGTAAGACCAAAAGCAACTTCCATGAGGTTCTTCCTAGAGAGCTCCTAAGAATGCTCTGAACCAGGGTGTCACTAAGGAAAACTGCCCACAATCCATATTGTTCATTGCAAGTAGTCCTAAATCAGCTGAGTGTCAAGCTGCCTACAGGTTCCATCTCTCCATGCAGCAAAAAGCACCCACCAACTGTCCCATCAAGGACAGCCCATTCCGTCACCTCTGGGTGTCCAACAACCTCTGGGTGTCTCGTGGTGGTCTGGGACTGCACCCTGCTTTGCATACAGTACAAAAGCTAGTGTTTCTCTCCAGGAAAGCAGCAGCAAAGCTGCCAGAAGGCTCTCCTGGAGTACAAGCAGGAGAATTTACTGCCTCAGGGTCTAACAAAGGGCCACAGTGCACAGTAACTGTAGACCTAGGCCTGCAAGTCTTGATAAGGCTCAACTACATCCTCTTGTAATGCAAGGGCACTTTTAAATCTTTTTCTCTTCCTTATTGATACCCTTCTCCCACCCCCTTGAAAGCAACTGAATACAATCTATATCACAGTCAAGACCTCTATTAAACATTGTTTATCTCAGTATATTCAGTTTTGTAACTAACTTTTTGTTCCATTTCAGATGACACTAGTAAAGAAAAATAGGACAGATGATGTGCTCATCAGCTAGGCAGTAAATAGACAGCAAGCCATAACCTGAACACTGAAAATCCACATTTATTCCCTTTATCTGCCTAACCTGTTACATGCTACGATACGGCAGCCTGGAAAAGAATGACTTCTTTTCTTTACACTATTACAGATTCTGTGCTTAGCGTTTTTATGCTAGTACTATCCTAGACAAGTGTATTTAACCTATTAATATTTATATTACTTGCATTAATATTTAATCAATTGTACTGGAAAATAAACAAACAATACACAAACCAGGCTTTTTCTTCTTTTTTTTTTTTCTTTCATTTTCAATAAGGAGAGGAAAACAAAAATACTTGCAGAAAATCTGAACAAAGCAATACCAACCTGCCTGACACAAGCAAGGACAGTTTGTCAATAGGTGTTTTGCCCTGCATGGCGTAACAATGTTCCTTCTCCAGGGTGACCACTTCTGCATCGCAGCACAAGACAATCTTCCTGTACACAGTCAAGGAAATTCCCAGAGGCTGGAAGAGAGCACTGTAGAGTTCCTGGAATTCTCTGTCAAAGGCAACACTCCGGACTTGGTAGGTCACATAAACGAACTGGACGAAGCATATAGCGAACAGTACGAAATTCCAGGAGAATATATCAGCAGCACACACATCCAGCCAAGCCCAAACAGAAGAGCAGAGAAAGCCCAGTCCAAGCAAGCTGAAGACGTAGAGGAGCCCAAAGAATCCACTTCCACCCATGAAGCCCACAACAAAGAAAATACTGGCTAGGTGGTAGATAGATCCCTCTGCCTCTTGTTTCCAGGTGGTACATGTAGGATGTGCATATATCAAACTTTCCCAAAAACTTGCATTTTCTCCCATGGCTGGAATAATTTTTTGATTCAGCTGAATCTTGAAAATTTTTATTTATGAGATGCAGCTAGTTTTGGTTTTCCTTTGGTTTTCCATTCTTGCAAACTCTGCTCAATGGTCACATAACATCAGGGTCTCTTTTGGTAGTGAAGTTGCACTTAGGATTTCCAGCACCTAAGCAGGTAATGTTCTCAGTGCTGTTTCTCATCAGTTCATGCATTGTTTTGACTTTGGTCATGTCATCCGTAGCTTCATCTGATCTGGACAAGTGAAGAAAAGATGAATTACTTACAAAATTATTTTCATCAATTAAATTTTATCAAAGTTTTATTGCCTAAAACCACAGACTACATTATGATCCAATTACCCTTGAAGCTCTGTGATTCCAGGATGAAACTTTAATATTAATTCAGCTGAAGATCATGTTTTCTGTATCTGTGATCTGAGTAACAACCACTGAACTGTCACTGAATCCATGTAAAGCTGCGTGTTGCATTCACAACATCCTGTGACAAGCCTCTGTACAGCCTCACTGTTGACAAGGTAGCTGGGTTTGTTGGTCCAGACTCTGCTCCCTGAGAGCCTTTTTAAGTGTCCTACCCAGCTCTTTAACAAGAGGAGACAGTGAACTCTTCTTCCTTATTCACCTCCTCCATCTCTCTCTGGATTTCAGTCAAGTCATTCTCATTAATGGGTTGAGCAAAGCTGCTCTTTGTTCCTGGGGACAACAAACTCCATCCCCAAACACCACAACAAGGGAAACTCAAGTGTCACAGGGGATGGTCTTTTCTACTCCAAGGATAACAGGCAAAAAAAACCTGTCATATATAAGGAAGACTACAAAGCTTAAAGGCATCTTGATACAGATTATGTTATTAGAACATGAAGTGAGTAGTCCTGCAAAATACGACTCAAGGGACATTTACAAAGCAATTTTATAGCATTCAAAGTTATACATCATAGAATTTCATGCCATGGACCACATAATTTTATTGTTCAACACTCTGAAATGTGAAATATGCTATTCATTTTCATACGGTGATGTATTCCTAAGAATCTTCGAAGGAAAACACAGAACCAAGAAGGATGAAATAAACACCAAAATAAATCTAAAAACAAAAAATCAAAGCCAGCTTTCCATATCTAGCTGTTAAAATAAAAATACATACTTCAATGTGAGATTATACATGAAATGTATGATTTCAAAATATACATTAAATTTCAAAGCCAGAATATGTTAGTGGTGTAGTCAGTATTGAAACCTTCCAAAGCCTTATTGTCTGGTTCTTTTCCTGGTAAAACAGCAAGGAAACTAAAAACTATCTTGTTATCAAAATTATCAGATTCTCTAGAATATCAAAGTAGTTTGGTTTTTTTTCCCCCTCACAAGAGCCACAGAAGTCAATACTTTAAAAGCACTGCTGTTGCAGTGGAGCATCCAACATCATTCATCAAGGCTTTCTGTGTGCTTCTTTTACAGTGAAAGGTCTAAGAAATTAATAAAGAAAATTTGTATCGTATTTCCTAGCCACCACAGCATTACTTCTTGTAAGTTTATTCAAACCCCAACATTAATTCTATGATTGAATAACACTGGTGCTAAATAAAGACATAAAATCCCAAACAACTGAGCAGCAGAGCTCAGAAGAATGAGTTAGGAGAAGACTCTCCCTCTCTGGGAGTGGTGATAGGAAAGTCACTGGCCCATAAAAATACTACAGCTAAAGAGCACAGAATGTCTCCAAATTACAATGCTCAAAATCCTCCTGCAGTGTAAGAACCAGCATTACAAGAATAAGGTAGTTTACAACTAAAACCTTTGCAGTTTGTTTCTTTATCCAAATACTCTCCTCTGGTACAGGACTCCCCTCAGGTGTAGGATTTATCCCTTGGAGACTGGGAGATGGAAACTGCATCAGTTATAAAGAAGTTACCTAGGTCTGGCAAGGTCATGAGGAATTTTAGGTGGTGCTTCTGTGATCAAGGAGTAAGATTCTTGAATCAAAAGAAAATAAAACTGGAATATGCAGTTCCCAGGCCTTGTGTTCTGAATCCAGTCAGTATTTCCATTACACAGTCAGAAATCAGTGGCAGAAGTTTTTTGTTTGATTGATTGTTTGTTTAAAACAGAATCACTGATAACAGTAATTTTGGATTATTGTTAATACTTCTACTCTCCTGCCAACATTTTGCTCTAAGCTGTTTTACTGAAGATCCTAATTTCTAAATGAAAATAACAAAAATCAGTATTTTGAAGGAAACCACGACTAAGGACATACACTGGAAACTGTATGCATGCCACAAACAAAACCATGGTGGAGCAGTAATTTGCTTTACATTACCAACATCTTTTCATCATGTAATGTAACACATTGCAATAATTTGCCACAACATAATAGTAATTTCACAGGATCTATGTACAATTTTTAATTCACTTACTGCTTTCTCAGTCTGCCCACACTACAGCTCACAGCATTTCTGTAAAGCATCTATTCATGACAAGATGGGCCAAAATAATTTGGAAAGAACAGCATACCACTAGGACATGGATATAGAATCATCATACCCAAAAACAAAGTCCTGAGAAACTGTTCTGCATTTGTAACTGTTCATTTTCAGAATGGGACCTGTCTTCCAAAACCACTGTGTGGAAAATTCCCACTTACTCCATTAGTTCTACACAATGAGAACTTTTACTGTGCAGCAGCATCTCCCAGACTGGAGAGGACCTCTCTCCTTCCAGGCAAGAGGAAAGGGAAAGGAGGGAGTCCAGTGCTAGCCTAGAGCACAGCCTTGCCAACACAACACTCTCCTGAGCTGCACAAGGTGTGCAGGCAAAACCAAATCCTCTGGAAATACTGACAAAACCCACTCCTAAATGGGACTGACTTCTCAGGGCTATGGTGAAGAGCAGACATGCTTGCTGCCAGTGAACTGCAGGCAGAAAGAGAGGATGCACCTCTTCTCAAATAAGAAATTATTCCAATGTTTGGGAGCTAAAAATCATTGGCAGTTGTAAATAGAGCAGAGGCAATAACAGGTATGGGCCTAAGTATAGCAAATTTTTAATTTTGGAGGGTATTTAGTGCTAGATAAGGCCTTTCACATTTTTCTTTACAGTTCCCGCAAGTCCAAAATTTAAAGTCTTGAAGGTTTCAGAACATCACTCTAATTAAGCCATTCATCTACTGCATCTACTGAGGTTGTAGGGGGAGAAAAATCCCTCAAATGAAAAATCCAAGCAGCTGTGGTACCAACTGAGTCATCCTTCACAGCAGACAACATTACCATTTGTAAGCACCTGGAGGGGACACCATCCTGTCACTGAGGTGCCTTGGCCTTCTGCTTTGTTTGAGGTCCTGCTTCGATTGCCCTGGCTGTGGTGAACAGTTATTGCTGCAAGTTCACCTGATGGTGATGATCCAGCAAGCAGGAAACTGCATTTAAAACACGTGCCTTGGCTTACAAAGCTGAAGAACTGTGTCTTCCCAAGCAAACACAGAGTACTCTCTACTCCATCCCCTGCCTGTGGGGAAGGAGCACCATGCACGGCACACTCCCTGCCACGGGACTGCCGTAATCACAGTGACACACATGGACATCTGCAGGCTGCCAAAACCCGAGCTTCATGCAAGATGAGTCCTCCCAGCTCGGGAAGGAGATGTGCCCTGCCAACACAGCCTGAATTACTGACATGCTTCAGGGTGTCTTGCCCCACCACACATCCCACCTTCTCCAGCAGGAGCAGATGAAGTGATGCGAAAAATCAGCTCTCAGACTAGAGATCTGAGCAATATAGAGTGGCACGGACTTATCTGAAATAAACAGCAGTGCTGAGAGGACTAAGTTGTCATCAGAAAGTGTTGAAATCACAGAGTCTGCTGGAGTTTCAAAGCAGAAAATGGAGTATTTCACTTATATGCTACCAAATAAATACCTGCTGGCAACTTAAAATTTCATATAAACAGTACACTGAACCAGTCAAAACAGAAAGAATTGGCATTGTACAAATGCACATTACAACCCTCCCCCTCCTCAAATGGGTGTTTCTCCCGTACACTGCAGTGTTCACACAAAGAATTACCTATTATGTACCTTAATTTGCTCAAGAACCATGTACTTTACCTCGTTTTTGTCACTGATGATTCAAATTCAACTCTGAGAAGCTCTGAGTGTTAGTTACTGTGTCTGGATCACAATAATTCCTGCAAAAAAGAAATCCTAAAAGCCCTGGGGCCACCAGCAGTTCTCTCTTTGGTCTTTTTTAATTAAGTCAAAAGTAAAGCTATTCAGAGTTTGAATAGTCTATTCTTTAGAGAGCCTTATCCCAAGTACTCTGAAAGAAAGCCCTCTGCACTTTCACATTGTACATGTTGGCAGGCTATAGAGCTGTACATGCTAATCATGTAACCAGCTTGGGTGAATTGTTTGCTACAGGTTTGGAAGCAAAAGAAAAGATTTTTCCTTTACAGCATACACACTTCTTAGCACAAGATGAGATTATGATGGATTTAGCACACTACAGTGTGTATGTTTATACATGAGCTAGAAGTCATAGCCTGGCTCAACACTCTAGCAACTCCACCAGGGGCAAGGCAGTCCCTCCAGCCAGGGGTGTGTCTTCCTGGCCTAGACACCCCCCACTTCCAGAGGGATGAGCTCCAAGCACCCCCTCTAGGCTCACAAATTACATCTGGTCTAACATCATTTAGATTATAAAAAGAAACTGCTCCTTAATTTCATCAAGTAGTTTCACATGCAATGTAAAGGCATATGTCAATTGAGACACCCCTTCTTTCCATTGCCCCTACACCCCTGGAATCCCCTCTGTGGCCTCTACTGACACCTATCTCTCCCAATCCCTGTTTATTTTGCATACTTTCCCCAAGCTACTTTCCTTCTGCAGTGGGGCTAGATACCCCAGGGACCAAGAGAACCAAACTCTCCTTTGCAATGCAGCATCTAACTCAGGGCACAGAGGAGCTCTGCACCTACAGAGAGCCATGGCTACATGCCTCCAGGCAAGCATGGGCAGGTAAACCAGCTATTTTCAGTGATCAGCTGTCCCTGGACCCACTTCAGGCTGAGAACATGCATGCAGCAATAAGAACAGTAACTAACCACACAAGCTACATTGCCTTAAACTTCTTGAGACTATATCCTAGACAAAGCTATAATTACCATACTGGAAAACACGAGGTTTCCCCAACAAAATGCAGCCTGCAGGAAGGTGGAAGGAAGATGAGGAAGAAAAGGACTACAAAACCACTACACCAATCTGAAAGACAATGGCAGCAAGATAATCAGTCACTATAAAACTAGATATATTCAGATTTCAAAGACACACACAAGCATACATAGCAAAGGTAATTAATTAGTAGGATGGCTTTAAAGATTTCCTGACTTCCTTTGCTAGGAATTAAAGAAGTTAAGATGCTGTCTGGTGCCTAATATAAATCTGTGTATACTATTATTAAAAAATTATGTACTATGATTCTATTTTTTTATGCTACAAGAAATCACATTAGATAATTGCAACAATGTCTCCTGGATTTTTGTCTTGAGTTACTCGATATAAGGAAGTTGTATATACCTAGAAATTTTGAAGCTGGTCTTCCCAGAGAAATCCAGAAGTCTATCTCAGATACCAACTAAGAGCTACTTTAGACAACAGAAAATACTGAAGACAGGTATATCTCTGAGATTATTCCTCCTGTAGACATTATAGATGAATTTTTCAACTGTGTGGAGCCAGCATCCCTTCCTGTGAATGGTTTTCAAAGAAAGAGATGTGTTCAAATAAAGGGCATTGAACTCCAAATAGGTGTGGTATTCCCACCAAATTAAGAAGTATAATCCTTTCTCTCATTTTTTTAAGTTCTTCTGCTCTTAGAAACACTAATATGGAATGGCAGTCAGACATTTTTCTTAAGATCACCAGCACTTGGATAAATTTGAGCAAGGCTCTTGAATATTGAATGACATTACCGAAAAAAAAATTCAAGGGGTCTGTTTTATTGTGTTTTAGAATAAAACTTGAAAGAAAGTACAAGTTCAAGCTTCTCTCCAGTTCAACTTTTAAATTAATAGTGGAGAAAGCAGCCACAAAGCACATTTCACAAGTGCTTTAAAAGTGGGTTAATGAACCACAGCTGAACTCTGCAGAATTCCGCTTAAATGAGTTTGTATGGTGCAGTAGTGCCTTTCAATGGGAATGTATTCCCATGAAACCAACCACCTGACATGAACTTTATTTCCCAAAAAAGAGGCTTGGTTCACCACACCATACCTGCACATACAACTGGCCTACGGAGATGGGCCATGAGCCATGAGTCCAAACACATCAACACAGGTTGTCTATCATCATCTGGAGACACTGACCAGAGCTCTTCTTTGCAAAGTAGGGAAACATTTTAGAAAGGACAAAATAAAATCTCCTCTCTGAAGAACCCACACAATTAATAAAATGATCAAAAGCAGCTTCGGTTAACAACGCTTTTCTTGAATCCTTACTAAACTATCTGTTCTCAACTTTTGTCATAAAAGCTTTAAGATATCTGTGAAGGCAAAGTTTGTGTCAGCAACCACAACTGACCACAGTTACCATTTTCTTCTGTTTCACTAGACAACTTGCAATGCACTTACTATGTTGCAGGCAAGGCATTTCTTTAAAACTTGACATTTTAAGCTGCTTTATTATTTGGCACCACATGGAACTTTGTGGAAAGCCTGAACCGGACCAGTTCTGCAGAAGTGGAAACCATCCCTTGTTTTACTGTGGTCAGTGAAGACATTTTAACTTGTATCCGTGCAATCGTATTCCCATTAAACAACAAAGTTAACAAGAAGCCCTAGTTCTGGAACCTGGGTTTCATCAATGATCTCTCTGTAACACTACCAGGTAGTCCCTGACTCAGTATTACAAGAGATCTGCTACATAAAATATTTGCCCATAAAGTGATTGACAGTCTAAAGGCACACAAAGATTTATAGAACAGATGAAGAAAATGTGATAAAATATTAGAGTTTGGAAGAAGGTGTTTGGCAAAAACAAATTGTAGTTTGGAGAAGGGAAGTGCTTTGTGTTGCTTGTTCTATCTTTGGAAAGGAGCAACTGCAAATGCGATTTCAGGGTTCATCTGCTCTTACCATTAGTTGATGGAGAGGGAGAAAAAGCAAATAACACCAGCCTACGAGGCATTTCTTCCCCCAGCCGGAGGAAGAAATCCTCGGATCCCAAGGTGGTTTTGTGACAGTAGAGATACTCCCCGAGCCAGCTCTTCTGTCAATGAGCGGCAGCGCCTGGGCATAATCAGAAACCCCGCTGTCCTAAGGGACAAACCCTAACCTGAGACACACAACGAAGGGTCCCGCTTCAGACAGAGCCCTGACCAGCGTGTCGCGCTCCTCTCTAGAGGGGACACGGCAGAGCTCTCCAACTTCCAGGCACGGCTGACTCGGGAGCTCCGGTTACCCCCGCCGGACACGCAGGGAGGGAGGGCTTCCCTCCCGGGACAGTGACCCTTGTAACCCTGCTCAGGACGCCGCCGAATCCCCGGGGCGGGCAGCCCTCCCTGGACCGCCGCTCCCGCCGCCGCCCCTGCCCCGCGCGGGTGTCCCGGAGCGCGGCGGAGCCGCAGGCGCCCCCGCTCCGTTCTCCCCCGGTCCCGGGCAGAGCGGGCGGCGCTCCGAGCGCTGCCTGGCTGGACAGCGCCGGCGGGGGGCGGGCGGAGGCAGCGCCGGAGCTTCTGCCCGCCNCGGCGGCGGGAGCCACCGCCCGTCCCGCAGAGCCCCTCCTGCGGCGGCCGCGCTCCCCCGGGGCTCCCGCACCGGAGCCGTCGGGGGCCGGGGGACGGGGGAGGCCGGGCCGCCGGCGGCGGGGAACCCTCGGGGGCGGCAGAACCCTGAACCTGGGCACCCTGAAATCCGCTGCGGGCGCAGCCCTGGTGCCGGGCTGGACGGGCACGCAAAACCTGCCGCTCCTCACATGGCTGTCTGGGGTTAAACTGTCTGCAGCTGCTGGTTTGGAATAAAGCAAATCACAATTCTCTTCTCTTTCACCTACTCACCCCAGCAAAGTGTTACTTCAGAAGGGAGATGGACGCCTTCAGGGTCGGCTTCACCACCAGGCTGGCGTACCATTCATACCCGGTTTTCCGTTCCTTCGCTTCGGAGGAAGCAAATGCCTCCCCAAGAACACAGAGGTGCCAGTGCATGAGCCTGTCAGTGTGCTAGCTACGCACTTGTTCTGGTCACTACTTTGTGTCTCGGGGAGAGAGGGTTTATTGACGGGGGAGGAGGAGGAGGCAGATTTACAAGTTGTTAAGACGGAAAACCCCACAGCCTATGAATGTGCAACTGCTGTTACTACAGAAGCTATTTGTCAGTAACTGGAGCATAAGCAGTAACATGTTCCAAGCAGTAAGAGTGGAGGAGCCTGTGTGTGTGCCGCGGGCCAGCTCTGAGGTCCCGCGGCAGGCTGGCACGCTTGTCGTGCAGCAGGGGATGCAGGGCAGGGCACTGACGGCACCTTCTCCAGGAGTTAAAGGACAGAGCAACCTGTCCTGCTCTAGGTAAAGGGATCAACGCTTCTGAGAACTTGCTTTCCCGAGGGGGTTCTTTATTTTCAAAGTTTTTTTTAGCTCCATGTTTGCCAGGGAAGAACATACATACATACATTTTTAGAATAATTGATTCTCTTAAAACTTGAGAAAGCAATGAGCCAGAGCACTTTAAACTATCCTGAGTTACATATATTCAAATCTTCATTATCTGATTGCAGTACTTATTTTTATATTTATTATTTTTGAGGGGAAAAAGTATTTTTATGTATCTATTAGTGTATGTTAAGCTTCTTGTAGTTAATGAAACATTTAAAGGGGTTTGCAGTGTAGCTTCAATATTTACCTCCAATATTACATGCTCCAATAGTTACCTCCAGTATTACATGCTTTTTCACAATTAGTTTATGCTACTTCACAACTAGTTTAATTTTTGCAGTATAAGTTGAGAGACTTCTATACTGGCAAAACTGAGGCAATACTGATTCATTGTTTTTTTCCTTTTTGTTCTTTATACTTGGGTGGAATTGAAAGCACTTATTCAGATTTATACCCAGTTGCATTAGGCATAAATTTAAATTAGATTTACTCTTCACTGGAATGATAACAAAAGGATGAGGAAATACATAATAAAAGAAGAATCCTTAAGTGTTTTATTTGATCTATGTATCTTCTGAGATTACATTATTCCAATAAACCGCTGTTACATCAATTAAATTATGTTCCCTCTAATCACCATAAAAGAAGCAAGAAAATCCTGATGGCATATCTGTAAGATACTTTTTGAGTTGGACTTAGGTGGAAGCAATGGCCAATGTAATCCTCCACAGATACATAGATCACCAAGGAACAAGAACCACTATTGTATTTTTGATTTTAAATCAGTCAACTCCACGTCAATATTATCTAGTGCTGTAAGACTGAGACTACAAATGACCTTTTCAGTCTAACCTTGGGAATCAAACCTGGATGAGAGACCCAAGGCAATAATAAGATGGCAAAGTCACCATGTGGTACAAAGAGACTCTCTCTGTCCAGTGTGCTTTGAACCAACCACTTGAGTCATCAGACTACACTGATACTTTTTAAACTGCTGGTTGTACTTATATGAAAAGTCTATTTCTAAAAGGTCAGATTATCTAGTAAATGTAAAGCCAAATTATAACCACTATTATTCTTTGCAGCAGTATGGCAAGATATAAAGGTCATACTTAAAGGTAGATTTACAAGGGAGCCTGTGGTAAGATTCAGAAATCCAATATTGGACTTGAGAAGCTGTAGGAGACTTTGTGGCCCTGGATCAAGAGAGAGGCTCAGCTGTGGCAAATGCTCTACACAGAGGGTGGGAAGGCAGCTGGCCAAGGGGCCTCAAGGGCCAGCTGGGAATGCATAGCAGAAAGGGCAAGATTAGTTCCAGTTGTGCTGGACAGAAACCTGAGTGTTTGAATGTGGCATCTTCAGGCCAGTCCCACTGCTTAGCCATGAAACTGGGCATCATGAGCTTCTGACTGTTTGTAAATAGCTCCCTCTTCTCACACCTGCTGTGGCATTTTTGGACCTTAGACACACCTGTGCCTGGACACGATTCATCCTATGAGAAGCCTGGCAGCTCTGTAAAACATGCAGAAAGCCTTGCTGTTTGTTGGCTTCTCCTCTGCCCTGTCTCCAGATGCCTCTTGTACGGTTGCTGCAGCCAAGGCAGGATTACCCAAGCAGGCATCCAAAAGTGCCCCCTTAGAGCTGGCGCCAGACCTTCCCTTGGGTGTGCTGGCAACTTCCTTCAGAGAGAGGAAAAAGAAAGTTCAGTCCATGATTTCACTGTCTAGAAAACAGGCCCATCTATTTCCTCAGGAAGTGCTTAAGGAGGGACTGACTTAGAGCATCAGATGGCTGCCTTCTGCATTATCTGTGAAGCGAAGTAATGGTGTTCCCTACATCATGCTGTCCTCTAAGAGGAGAAGTTATCAATAACTGTTTAATGGGAAGATTTTTTCTATTTTCTTAGACTTTTTAAATGTTTAATACATCTCCACTGCATTTTTCTTTCCCTGCATTGTCCTTGGTCAATAAAAATAAGTTATGAAGCATGGGGACGTGGTAGCAGGTGGAATGATGAATTACCTCTTTAAGAAGCTATGTTCTTTTCCACTATGGATGTAATGTTCTTCCCAGGTAGTCGTAAGAGGGCTCTTCTGTAGGAGCTCTTAATCATTTTGGAAAGAGAATTAAACTCTCTGTGTACTTTGAAAGGTTTTAGTAGACTTGTGTATAGTTAAGTTCTAATAAAACTCCCCCCTTTATTTGTGAGTAATGAAGTAAATAGAATCAGGTTTGCTTTTTTATAGTGAACTAGTTTTTGTTGCTAATGCTTACAAGCAAGACACCATCAAGTCGTGTCATAACAACACGTAATACTGTAATTCTGATCATATCCAGCCTGCAGAAGTGACCAAAATTCAAACTGGAAACCTTCTTTAAAATGTCATTCAACTAACAGCATTCCCTGCCAGGTAAAGATAAAAAAGTTTTAATTTACAGTTTAAATGTAGGGAAAAGGATTTTTATTTCCCTTTTTTTTCCCTTACATATCAATAAAATAAAATGCTAAATAGTACATTTAAGTTTTTGTTTTTCCACATGTAAAGGCTCTCAGATAATGGACTTGGAATTGAGTATCTCTGTACTCTCAGCCTAAGAGTGGAATTAAGGTGGAGAGCCTTAGCTGCTCCTTCACCCAGTTTTCCATAAGGAAGAGTCTGGGAGACATAGCTCACTGTCCAAGTGGCCTCATGCCTTGAAGCAGCCTGACCACAGAGATTTCTCCTTCTGGAAGCTGGCTCTTCCCATCTTGAGCTCATTTCAAACACTACCATCTATATGAGGTGGAAGAAGTACCCAGTGTAAGATTTAGCTGTAACAAAAATATACAAATCCCAGTCAGTGGCTGCTGCTGGAGGAAGTGTTTAAATTCACTTAGTGAGTGCTTTTTTGGGTTTAGGTTTGTAAAGGGCCCTCTCTGGTTTCTGTATGTGGCCAGAGTCACTCTGCTCAGGGTGCTTTCCACAGCCCTTGCTGGGCTGGACCACGGCAGAACCAGGGTTTGTCTCAGAGCCTTCTTCTCTTGCCCTCAAAAATTGGAGCCCTGCAAAAATTTCAGATGATGTCAAATGCAGGAACAAGAGAAAGCTCTAAGAATTCTATGGGACAAAAAGCAGACTGCAAAGACCAGGGATGTGTTGAAAGCCCAGTGTTCAGAGCACTCAGTGTGGGAAAGACCTGCATTTTCTTCAAGACTGTTTCCACTTTGGAGCTAATACAGTTTAATGCCAAGTTACAGAATCAAATCAGGAAGCTAGCACTAAAGCTGGGCTGTGTGCCAAAGACACTGCCCCGTGGCATCACTGCCTCATTCAAGTACATCCCACAGACACTGGGTATGTGCAGGTTAGGGTGTTCAGAAGCTGGCAAACAGGGCACAGTAAGTGCTTGTATGGCAAAAAAGGGATTTAGATTTGTATTGTTCTAGACCTCCAGCTGCTTGGATGGGTGCTTTAACCATGAGTCTGTTGGGGATGTGGCTGAATCAGGGCTCTGTGAGACGAGCTGCTTCACTGGGCTGATGTTTGTTGGCATCGCTGCAGAGCTGTAGTTTAGTTCATCCCCCGAGTAAGGTGTCTGCTCAGGAGTGAGAATGTAAAGTTAAAAATACAGAGTGTAAACCTAAAAGCTGTTCAACGCATTATGTAACTGTGGAAGATGTCAACTGTGAAAGTGAAAAAGTTGTATTATAGTCAGGCAAATAAAGCAGGTACTTTCCATCACAAATGTTTAAAGACTTCAGAAGTGGAGATTATTTCTGTTTCTGATACTCTCTCTTGCTGAAGTTCTGAGCTGTCATCAGCCTCCTACTAGATGTTGCTGGAAAAATGAAGGAAACCTTTAATTCCCAGCCTAAGCTTGCGTGTCAATATTTCAGTAGTTACATAAAGTTTTCAATAGTTGTTAGGTTTACACCTTTTATTTTTAACTCTACACTCTCACTGCTCATTTTGCTTTTTTGCCTTCTTTTGGCTCACCCTTCATCTGTTCCCAGAAGCCTTCTGCCTCAGTCCTTACCAGTCAAGCTACTTTCACAAGCACTGTCATTAACAATAGATAAAGATCTTTTAAATAAATTATTATCTTTACTTCGAAAGATCCAGATGACCAGATGTGCTAATGCAAGAGATCTGTTGGCCTGGGGGAGCCTGTGTTCTTGTTAAAAACAAGTTTGGACTAGCTTAGAGTCACACCAATTTCAGTTGACACACACACAAATGTCATTTACCTCTTGTTTCATCCGCTGTAGCACTGTGTTATGAAGGTGCATCTACAAAAATGTGTTAGATTAATTGCAGGTGGAAAGTCTGGGTAGCATAAGTCACTGAGCCCCAGCACTGAACTGAACCAAGGTGAGCCCTAGTGGGCAGGCTTGTCATGAAAGCTTATGGAGTTTCAGAAATGCCACTCAAATATTTATCAAAAAGCCTCCTCTTCAAACCAAACTTTTTATCTCGAAGTATTCAAAGAGAGAAAAATCATGGTGCATACCAAGCTCCATGTAGGTACAGAAGAGTGACACGGCACGTGGGGAATTCTGCCTGTATCTGGACCCCTTGAAGTGCAGCTGGAGTATGGAAAAATCATTGCAAATGTTTGTTCTTGCATGTGCTTGCACTAGTTTAGTTGCAGACTTACCTGCCAAGGGGTTATCAGTAATACTGAGTTGTGGGCTGAATTTCACCACAAATTCCATATTTCTGATCTGAACAGTTGAACTCAATAATCTTAAAGGTCTTTCCCAAATTAAATATTCCAATGGCTCTATGAATCGTGGTCATCAGTACAAAGAGGACTCCAAGCCTGTGAACAAGTTTCCTGTATGATTAACTATCTCCATTATGATCACTGTTCTTAGTTTCTGCTTCAGACACAAAGCTTTGCAGAGAGCCACAGATAGCAAGGATGCAGTTATATTTAATTCAGAGGTATAAAAATAGAAAGTGAGCATTCACTTCATTATGTTTCTAATGAATTATAAAATGTATATCATCAAAATAAATATTCTTGAAATTGCTTCCTAATGAATCACTTACACAATGTGCCTACTCAGTTGTGTCAATGATTAATTACATTCTTGCCTCCTTCCTGGAATACAAATGCTTTTATTAAAGCAATGCAATGACAGTAAGACAACAGACTCATTCTTATGGTCGTTCATTTGGTTGTGGATTGATAGAGTATTCCTTTCAGCATCTTTAGAGTGCATCTGAACAGCTGCAAGTGGCTGTGACATAAATGAAAGTTCATGTCACCTTAAGCAGAATGAGATGAAAGACAGTCTATTCATCCAGTTTCAGCTTATCAGTGCACAGTCATTAAATACTAATATTATCTGGAGCACTGTGATAAATACAGAGCGTACCGTGCCAGCTGCGGGCGTCATCAGATGTGAGCCTTTTTACAACATTCTGGTGCACAGAGGTGAATTATTCCAGATTATTAAACATTTCATTAGCTCTCAGCTTCAAGATACAGCTTTAGAAGTGGCCAGTCTCACAGAAAAAATCATTATCATGGAATGCAATACTTACAAATTGGTATTTGTGAAGTTCAGCGACTGCCACTGTGAAAGAGCCTCAGAAACCTTTGTGTAGGTGAGTGACATCGTTCTGCAAGGCTGAAAAGCAGTTGCTTATTTGCATAATGGCATTCACATCATTGTTGAAAGATTAGGATTCATTTAATGAAAGTGGTCATGAGCAGAGAAAAATGCTTTTGTACTGAATTTAAATAAGCCACTCCTGAGCTTAGGTATTCCTTTTTGGCTTCCAACACAAGTCACGTGGAAAACCCTGACTGCCAGCTGTCCTTGGCACTGATGGGCTTCATGTCAGTGAAGATAATTAATAATGTTGTTTCTTATGCCCAGGTACTTAGATGTCAGTAAGCAGGTTACTTTAATCTAGTAAGTCAACATCTGCAATTACATGGCAAGAAAGGAGCACTGGAGAATTAATTTAGTACAGTCTGTCTTGCACAATGCCAAAGTGACCAACTGACAATCACAGGTTTATTTCCCTGGTGGTGTTAACTTGGAATATACCACATGTGGCTGTGGGGTGCAATACTTTCAAGGTATATGGTTTAGCTAAAATGGATGAAAGTTAAAAGAAAACCCAAAATACAATTAGGCCAATTCAAAGAATATCCAGACATAAGGGATCCATCTTTTCTGTACTCTCTGTATTAAAAACATTTGATTCAAGTGAAATTTTAGTAAAAAAATGCTCAGAGTACATAGGCTGCAGCAAAACAAAATCAGTAACTTACAGAAGAAGAAAGCAAAGAAGAAAGCATTTTAAAAATGTGAGTATTTTGTAAATCCTTTGGATGACAGAGAAAAGGCAGAGTGCCTGAACCACAGCTGACTGCATTTGATAGTGCTCTTTTTCTTCAAAGTGCAACAATTACATGTAGGGAAAATGACATTTAAAAGAAAAAACCACAGCAAAGAAGAAGAACATAATTTCCTTCACCTATTAACATTCCTCTTTCTTGTTTCAATCCTGCCTTAGTTTTTGCACATGAATATCACCAAATTTAGTTAGCAGCCCTTTAGATGGCCGCTCTCCTAACCCATTATAGAGAAGGAGACTCTTGCTGAGTTCAGGGGAGCTTAGGGGTAGCTCTGGATGAGGAAGGATTTGGGGTAGGTCCTACTGCTGAAAATCGCAGTGGGCAGAACCATGTCCTGTTTGCGCTGACTTGTCCCTTTCAGCAGTGAGGTCCCATAGCCTGGCCAGCCCGGACCAGGCAGCTCTCACCGGGAGGGTGGCAGGACAGTGGGGCCCCCCAGGCCTGTGTATAGTGGGGAGCAAGTCCTGCAGCATGTGTGGCAGGGAGGGAGGGAAGAAAAAGGCAAGTAAAGGCCAAGTCCTTGCAGTCTGCTGGGGTTATCCTGTCTGGGCAGAGCTGCGGCCGGTGCCTTGGTGCTGTGTATGGAGCCATGAGAGGGAGGGGAGAGGTGCTGAGTGCGGGGGAGCAGCCATCTCCTGGTGCCACGCCCTGACTTGGTACCATCTCCCCAGTTTGCTTGGGCAGAGAAGCCCTTGCGAGAGCTACTTGGCTATTTCTGGCAAAATCTGTTTTTCCCTGATACTGCGAGGAAGCGCCTGGCTTCATTAGCCTGAAGCAGCATCTGTGACCAGCTTCCTGACACATGAATTCGCTCGTGCCTTCCTCATTCATTCAGAGACAGATGAAAAAAGATACAAGCACTGGGGAGGCAGCCCATTGTCTGTGTGGTGTGGCATCAGGACAGCTGCTGTCTCCTCAGAAAAACTCACCCGGGACTTCCGTGGCACCAGAGAGCATCTGGCTCCTGGACCATTCCCACAGACCACTGCCTCCTCCTCGCCTCCAGATGCTCTGATCCTCTGATGCTCCAGATTCTCTGCTCCTCCAGACTCTGCCCATATGCAGGACCAGACCAACCACGGGAAACAGCCAGAGAAGAAGTAATTACTGGGTTAATGATCTCTGTTGTGACTACAGATTTCTGTGCCGTGGAAATCAGCAGGAAGGTACAAGTGCAACAGGATATGAAAATTAGTGAGTACTGGCACGTCAAGGCTTGGGGACTTCTTTTCCCCAAACAGGAAGGTGCTGCTGTTCTCACTGAGCAGCCTGTCCATGAAGCACCTCTGCTGGCTATGTATTAGCTGTACAAATACATTAGTGAGACAGCACAGTAGGGGAGAAACTGGATACATTAAGGGAGGATGGAGTTCAGAATATATATCCTCATACCAGGCACACATACACAGGCTTAGATAAGAAAAGGGATAGCAATTGAAATTCAATTTGGGGACTTCATGGCTTATTTTTTCTGGAAAGTGTCATCCACTTCAACATATTCCTTTATCTTGTTCTCCCTTAATAAGGATATTGTCTCACAATTGAGTTAACTCTCCTTGCTGCTTAATTACTTTAAAAGAGGATCTCAATTACTCTTTTCATGATTCGTTGTCAGACATGTTTGCCTGCACTTATTTATAGCAACTGAGAAACTTTTTTCTTTAGTCTTTCCTGGCATTATCTTTACAATTTGCAGTGTATGTTTCGGCTAAACAAGTTCAGCCAAAAGAGTAACACAGACAGATTGAATTGCAGACATATAGGCTAAAATGTAACTTCATTGGGGTTGCTCTCAAAAATGAAGCTGTTCAAAAGTATTTATGAAAGTGGAAACTGAATTGTGTTCCTGGAGGCTGGAAATTTGGGAAGGTCATTCTGCTTACTAATGTGGATTGTCTGCCATAATGCCAACAGGCTGTGTATCACTGCACATATAAAATTAATAAATGCTACTAAAACCTGCACTGCTTTTGTGGTTATTACATGCACAGAAAATTATATCTGTAAGAGTATCTGGGCATGGATGACATACTCAAATACTATAGTGGTTGGCTGCATATGGAAATCAAAGGGGATAAAGAAAAAATACTGTGCTATTTTTTTTTCCTGCTTCAGAGCTTTACTTTCTGAAGTAAACATGTGTGGACAGATACGTATCAGAGAGTTATCCAAGTTAATTTTCAAATCCCAGCCCTCTGAGCATGCTAATTTACTGTGCTACACTATTTCTGTCCTACAGCTGTAAAGTAGATGTACCTGGTTTAGTGCGAAGCTAACTCAGAGCTGTCTGTGCTTGCTTAGTCCTGCAGTCCTAGATGCACTACAAATCCAGCAGTTTTCAAGAAGCAAGATGGAACCTAGGGGGTTAATATTTCACTTTTCTTTGGTTATTATTTGCACTGGTTACAAAGCATTACACAGGAAAAAATAAGAAGCGGAAACAATTTCCTACACTACATTTTACCAAATGGTCTGTGGAGTAAAGCAACAACAAACTAAAAAACAACCTCGAGAGACTGATATGGCTGCAGAGCTCCAAAATATTTCCCAGTGTGCTGATCAGCTCATGTTTATCATTAAACAATACTGTAGCACTAACTGTAATACACTGAATAACACAAGATTCAACTTGAACAGTGTGAGAATCTCATCCTGCTGCAAATTGCTACAAAGGGAAGAGAAAGGAAGGGAAGAGCAAACTAATGTGAAAAACATGCAAAGCACAAACATTAGGCTGGATTTAGAGAGCTGCAAGTTATTTTACGAGCATTATAAACTGGATATTTTGTCATTTAAATGAAGATTTTGAGATCTCAGCTAGCTTACATTATAACCCAAGCATCAGCATTAAAACGGAGATCAATAAGCGGTTGAGAACATTTGCAGATAATCTAGTCTGAGTCTTTACCCTCATGTGCAGGCCAAGTGCTGCAGCCTGATTAGCAGGGAGCAATTCCTCTGCTGGGCTCCACAGCCTGCAGCTCCGTGCCTGGGGAGCGGCTGATTCTCCGGCTAACGCACACTGTGGGCTTTGTGCTCCTCTTCGTCAGATGAGCCTCAGATGAAGGAGGATCCAGAAATAACAGGATCACCTGCTACGCTAGATTTCATCCTGATCTTTTATACAGAGATAATAATTTAATGCCTCATTCATGAGTTTCAGTATCCCTTCCTATACTAGTGGAAAACAAGCAGAAGAACTTCAATCGTGGTTGCCAAACCTTCTTTGGAATCTTGCTGACTTCTTGATGTGGGTGATTTCCTCTGGAAATGAGTTCTGGATAATAAGTCATGTGGAAAATCATCCGTTTCCTCAGTGATAGATTCCCTGCATTGTCATTTCACCAAGGAAATTTTCTTGGCTGGAATAACAGCAATCCCTTTTGCTAGAGAATAATTGTTATAGCTTTTATAGATGAACATCACCTTCTCAGACCTTCAGTACTTTGAAAATGTCAACAATTGAATAAGAAAAAGCTGGCTGTGCTGTCTACTGTAATTTCCAAAAGGCTTTCAGCACGGTCTTCCACCAGAAGCTTTTAAGGAAACAAAGCAGCTATGGAGCAAAAGGGAAAGTTCATGTGTGAATAAATAATTTAGTAGAAGAAAGAAACCAAAGGGTGAGAGAAAATGGTCATTCTTCATGGTGAAGTGAGATTGTAAGAGGAGTCCTGCAAGAAATTCTTGCTGGCACTTATGCTTTTCAACACTGTCATACAGGACATGGAAGCAGGGTGAGGAGTGGGATTTGCTGAGAGTATGAAGTTAATAATTTATTCTGGCCAGCAAAGATGATTATGCAGACTTGCAGAAGGAGCCTGCTAGATTGAGTGGGCAATAAAATGACAGATGAAATTTGATGTAGACAAATATGAAGGTGGGGGAAAACCAATCCTGTTTTCATATATAAAAATATGGGTTGACTGCTTCCCTCAACAGCAAAAGCTCTGGGCTATGACAGATAGTGCCATGAAAAGTATTCATGTTTGTTACCAGTATGCAATCTAAGGAAATGCAAATTTACAACTGGCAGAAAAGAAAGAAAGAAAGAAAGAAAGAAAGAAAGAAAGAAAGAAAGAAAGAAAGAAAGAAAGAAAGAAAGAAAGAAAACTGGATATCATCATCATGCCACTTCATAGGTCCAGGATTTCTCATTCCTTCTATTCTGCATGCAGTTCTTGTCTTACTTCCTCAAAAAGGTGTAGAGATGCTGAAAAAGTTTCAGAAAAGAGCAACAAGCATGATCAAAAGTATGAAACTGCTTCTGTATGAGGAACAACAAGAGGAAGGGAGCAAAACAGTCTGAAAAAGAATCAATGAAATAGCACAGAAGAGAGCCAGCTCAGAAGTTAATGAAGTCATGAAAAGCATTGAAAGGGAGTATCAACAGAACACTCCTGATAGAGGAATGGGGCACTGGCAGATGGAAGTAGTAGGAAAGAGGTTCAGCTGACAGCATCAGAGGTTGTTCCACCCTCAGGGTGTCCCTAGGCTGTGAGCTCCTGCTCACAGACATGGATGTCCAAAGTTTGCATGTACTCAAGGGGCACAGGACAAACTCATGGAAAAGAGCTTTTCTGAGGATTACAGCATGCTGTGAGTCATGTGCAGTCACTGCTGGAGACAAGGCACCACCTTAAGAACCTTTCTGGTCTTGTGTTCGAATCAGCAGCTTTAAATGTTGAAAAAACGAAAAAGAAAACCTTTTTTTTTTTTTTTTTGTGCCTAGGAGGAGTGATTCCTTATCTGAAATTGGGAAACAGAAACCTACAGTGAAAAGACAAATGCTGTTTGACCCTTTACATTTGAGCCTGGTGTTGCACCCTTCCAACTTACTTTCCTTCCTCATCTGTACCAGATATGAGCACTCATAAGGAATCCCATATTTGAGTAAAAGCCACGTTTGTGGCCACTGTGGTCCCTGAGCTTCTTTCCACCACTCGACTGTAGTACAATGTAATGCTACTAAAAGCATTCAGTTTTTCAATAAAGGTGGGATTCCTTTGGCCAAAACCACATTAGACATGACACTGAATCAGCCTGGGAGCTATCAAAATGTCCCTATCATTTTAGCACTCCTGCCCAGCTCAGCCCACAGTGCTACCTGTCCTTAAGAATTAGCCGAGAAAATACAATTGTGTAAAAACTACTGAGCATGACTTCAAGCTGTGCAGGAAAACAGATAACACTATGAATTGGAGAAAAGCCATGCTTTTACTTAGAACTGAAAGCAACCGAAGGCTAACCATGAGTTGGTTAGACTAAGTGCTAGGCTGTGTTTAACGTCGTGTTTTAGCTGCCATTTGTTAGCCCACTACATTTCCTTTGTGAAGGAGAGGCTTCGGTCTGATCAATTCCTTTGCTGCTAACGATGGGTGAGGGATTTTAGAAAGCATCCCCAGGGTACAGAGAGCCCTGCTGGGCTGTTTCCCTTCCTCCCAGAGTTTTCCTGTGGAAGGGTACAGTATAATTCTTTGGTTTCAGCAGTTAATTTACATCTGTTGCTGTCTCTCATTTGTTATTCCTACTCCCCACGCCTGAGACTGTCATACTTTGTCCTTGGCATAATGGGTTTCAGTGAGTGTGCATGAAGTCATGAAGAGGATTATTAGCTTCTAAATTATGACAAATAAGAGGAAAGGAAGACTTAAAGCAAAGATATCCATTCTCTGAGAAAAATACTAGAATGAAATTAAATCAGATAAGAAATTACAGAAATTTGGAATAGGGGGTGGAGACAAAATTGTTTATAATTAGCTCGTTGTTTTTTTTTTTCCCCTGTATAGACTACACGTACTTTGGACTATTTATTAAATAGACTAATGACTCCTCTGTAAAACAATCTCTTTGAAAACAGTCAGAAAGCCTTCTTTGGGATCACTGTTGTAAATACCACCCTGGCAAACCTGGCATGCTGCCTGGGAAGCTGCCTTCACCCACGTTACACCTGGGACAGGGCAGGTGTCCACTCTGGTACCACATCCCAGGTGTGTTTTCATGCAAGGGTTTGTGTGTCAGGCTTGTAAGACACAGCTGTTTAGGTATGGGCTAAACTCAGAACCTGCATTTGCGTGTCCAAATGATGACATTTAAGACATTTGTGCATTTAAATCTAGATGCTTGCATGATAGAATTGGAAATAATCCAAGTAAAGATTTCCAGTCTATCTAAGCATTGCACCTGGGGGATCTGCAGAGACAAAGCTTGTTGTCCAAATGCCTTTCATGGATCTCTGAGGCACATCAAAGCAGGTGTGGAGTACACAAGACTTTTAACCAGGTGTAGGATGAGACCTCTACTTCTGATCCAGTGAAATGTATTTTCTTTATCCAACAGATGAATGCAGAAAACATGAGTTCAAAAACTCGAGCCAGTTATCACTTGGAAGCCAATATACAGCAACTTCAGTTTTCAGGTCTTCAAAGCATTCATAGATGGTTTGTACTGAAAAATGGGCATATGAAATAAACTCTGACAGCAGAGGCAGCATCTGAATAGTTGAACTAAGCTGCCAATCTTTGAAGTAGCTCCTAAACCACCATGAAGTCCATACTCACACCAGCAACCAGAAAACTTTGCCCTACAAAGCTTCAGATGCTGAGACCTTGCCCTTGAAAAGAGTTAAGTCGGTATCCCACTTTAATTCATTTTCATCTCAGGAAAAAAAAAATTGAAAATAACAAAATGACACCTGATAAAGACTGTTTCATATTTGTAGTTGCTGGACAGTTTCTATTTTTGAAGCCAAGTGAGTGAGTAGAGTATAAATTCTGTATTTGTGGCAGCACAGTAGTACCAAACATATTTAAACACTTAGATTGTAAAGTTATGAGTAATCTCCTCAGAACAGGGATATTGGTGTCAGAGATGTGACTGGGCATCCTCTTTCAAGCCCTGCTCTGGCAGAGAAGGTAAAAATAACTAAGCTTTTTTTGGAGGGTGGCTAATTCTTGGGTGACTCAAGACTTTCCTTCAGAAGTGTGTCAGCCTTACTGTCCATGTTGTGGACACACAGTGCACTTACAGTGCTTAGATAAGGTCCCCATTTATGGTCCCAGTGGAAGAAGGTTGCTCAGTTTGAGATGCCCAAGGGTTGTCTGTGATGTCTCAGCAGGGCTTGCACACACCTCCCAAGGCCTGGGAAACCTGTCCCCTTTGGGAGAGCCCCTGGAGGCTGAGCCAATGCTCAGGAGCATCTCAAGTGTCACCAGACATGTGTGGGCAACTGAACTGCTCTGCTAGTGACACACCATTGATCAGGCACTTCTTAGCAATCACACATGAGCTCATCTGACACCAGGACTATGCCAGACTTAATAGGTTACTTTTCTAAGGATCTTTTAAAAATGTGGAGTTTGTGGAGTTTGCGGAGTTTGTTGTTGTTTTCTCTTTTTTTTCTTAATTTTTTTTGTGCATCACAGAACTATAAACCACACACACTTGCTAGCTGAATTACATTTTAACAGGGTGCCCTAGCAGACTTCATGAAGTCTCCATTCCCTGATTTGTTTATCTATAATTCTACCTTTTACTATTCCCATTCCCCCTGCTCTATTTATGAAAGAAAGTGTGCTGAAAACACGCTGGAGAAGTGTAAATCATTGCAGCTTGCTTGAATTTAATGAAGTTAGAAGAATTTTTATTAGGGAAGGATTTTGCCTTTTCATTTTCAGTTGTCATAGGTTTCTCCAGCTATCTCTGCTGTAAAACCCGAGGGGTGCAAACTTACATGATGAAACAGTATTGTGTAGTTCATTCAGATTGTTATGATTTATCTGTTCATTATAAATCACAGATTTCTGTTCAGAATTTATTAGGTTTAAAGACTTTGAGAAAAAAAATCTTTGTGATATTTTGATTAATTCTGATGTGATATGAAAATCATCATGTGTCTTCCATAGAACACACTCCCATATTAGAAGAAACAAAGACTTGGAGGGCAGTAATGGATGTGTGGTCCAAGAGTAACAGTACTGAAGTGGAAAAATATTCTTTGTGTGACAGAGGCATCACAGCCTTTAAGACATCATTTTTTTGGGAACGTAAAATTGAAGAAAACTTTTTCCTTTCAGCATAATGGAATCTTGTCAGGAATTATGAAGCACAATTTTTCTTTTTCAGGTTTGAACACATTGCTAAAGAAATGGAATTTTTTGCTTTTGACAGAGACAATAGCTAATAATTCACAGTGCATGAAAATAATACCAAGATTGGACAAATCTGCAAAAGGCATTGTTAACAGAGCTGACAAATGCCATTAATCTTAACTTTTTTTTTTTTTTTTTGCAGCTGGCAAACTAAAAGATATTTTCCATTTCCTTCTGAAGATGTGCCTATGAGATTCATTGTAGCACTATGATAAGCAGGCAAGAAGAAACTAAAAATGGGATAGTAAAACCTGAATTGCCTGAAGGGCTTAAGACAAACCTTCCAGTAAACTCCTCATAACTTTGTCTTGAGCATCTTTAAACTGAGCTCAGTGCACAAGTGGCTCCCAGTGAAGTTACTGGGAAGCATAGCATGGCAGTAACAGCATCCCATTTTGCTGCTGGAATCACTCCTGCCTTTCCCTGCAGGTTCATGGCACCTGCAGCACCACCAGTGTTCCTGGCAGGAAAGGCAGCCCTTGCTTGCTGAGGCCGGGTGGCCACTGTTGGGAAGTGAAGGTGAGGTACCCAGGCCCGGACAATGCCTGGGCAGGGCAGGGCTCAGCTCTCACAGGGGACCCCAGAGCCCTGGGGAGGCTGGTGGCTCCTGCACCGCTGCTGCTGTGTCACTATGAGCCAGGCTTCGTTTCCTAAAAAATGGAACAGTGAAGGAGGCTGAAACCCACAGTTTCTCACTACTCTTTCAGAATTGTCCTTGAGCACCACAGTTTTCCCTGCTGCCTCTGTCTGAGACTGTAAGAGGAAGGGAAACCAAGGCACACAGAAAGGGGAAGAGAAGAAAACCCATTCACTGGGCAGAACCACTTGAAGATGAGACTTAAAATGGGGCAAAATCTTGCACCCAAATATGAATTTAGGAATACTAATATGTGACTGCTACAAATCCAACAGAGGACACATGGGGAAGTCTCTCAATCCAGCAGAACAGTCACTGCAGTTAAAGTAATAAGCAAGAGGTCATTGACTTTGAATCGAGGCTGAGAAATAATCCCCCAAGTGCTGTTTTGAACTGGCAAGAATTTGGCAGGAGGCACTGATTAATGCTATTGTGCTCTAGCTCCTGTTGAGAGCTTATATGTTTTCAGCAACAATCTGGCAGAAAAAAACAGAGCAGCAGCAGCCTGTTCTAAGAAACCTTATAAAAGTAAAGGTGGAACCACACCAAAAATCTCTCCCAAGCATATAAATGCTTTAGAAAAGGGATGGGAGTCTTATGGTAATGTAGGATTATTTAGAGCATGAAGGACAGTGAACAACAATATGCTCAAACAGGACTCCATATTTTAGGACCACACAGTGATGTGTTCATGACACATTCAGTGAAGTGTTGGAAAAGAGTCTCACAAAATGTTGGCAAAATCAAGTAATTTCATTTTCAAATTTCCTCCCTTTTGTGATAGATGTGCTTAATTTCTTTTTTTTTTCCTGGATAAATGACAAATTTTCTGCAATTAAATAAAAATTTTAGGACATGCATTTCACTGAGGGAAAAAAAACAAACAGCAAGACATTGAACCCATTATACATGAGTTTGACCAGAAACCTGAAAACCACATTTTGCACAAATAGCAGAGGTGGAAAACGGAAGTAAAAAGGCAGAGACCACTGGCATCAATGTCAGTATCTACAGCACAGTCAGTTAAATTAGAAGAGAGAAGGAAGAAGAATGATAGGCTGTCAGGTTAATTGTCAGTTGTCAAGCCAGCTTAAAATTAAGTGTGAGTAGAGCAAACGATGTGTAGGTATTTAAAGGCATTTCTAGGAATGATCTGGCACCAGAAGCTTAGTTTTGTTTTGATCAGAAAGTAAAGAGCTCAGGAAACTCATTGATAGCCCTTGCATGAATCCAAGTAGTAAGGGAGTAGTAGCAATGAACAGGTACATACATATTCCTTTGCATAAAACCATCTCTGAGCATTTTACCTGTACCACTCTTTCAAAACACTGCGCTGCTCAACCTTCCTACAGGCCAGCAAAGTCACCTCAGATCATCACAGGAGATGAAGACACACAAGGACTGAGTAAAGAAGTGCATTCCCTTGGTTGAAAAATCCCAGCAAGTGGTAGGGTGTCACATTCAGAGAACATGTGATCTTAGTCTTTATAATCTTATTCCTTTTTATATCTTAAATGGCTCCAGACTGCAAGAGCTGGAAAGGGTTTAAGAATGAAGGAAAATGTTTTCCTTTTACAACCATTTCCTCACTTTTCTCCCACCATCTTTCTAGTGTGAACAATCTTCAGGATGTGTCATGGAGACCTGAGAACCATGATGTTTGGAGGTTTTTTTCCCCTTCTATATCAACAGTAAATTAGACATAGAAATGACTTGCTCCAGTTCAGAGAGGATTGTCCACACTTTTGTGATAAGGTTCAGACTTCCCAGGACTTGAAGTGAGCAGGCACAGCAGGGTCTCAGTCTGCCACTTTTCTGATGCTTAGCCTCCCCCAGGAGCAGGGCTGAGAGGGAGATGCTGTTAGGAATGCCTGCAGGGCTCCCTAGGGTGAGCTGCTGGCTTGGAGCCAGGTGGGGAGCTTCCTGGGGATAGGGCACACCTCCCTGGCCCCGTCCCTTTGCCTCGTCCCTAACATGTGTTCCCACCCGCCCTGTCACTGAGGGGGGCTGTGATAATTAATGACCTGCAGTTCCCAGATTGTTCAAGGACTCAGTTAAATACAGGCACAAAATTAGCAGTGGCAGAACTACCCTAGTGAGGTATACCGAAATATCTCAACAGGTATTTGAGGATTCTTTCGTACCGTTTATGCTGCAACTTCACAATTACACTGGTGTGAAAATTTCCCTGCTGTTTTTGGATCTGATCTGAGAGTTCATTGCCAAACTGGGAAGATTCACACGGATTGTTGTGCTTTGGATGAGGACTGCCTTCTGCTGCCAGTCATTTTTCAGCTTCCAGTACTGAAAACCTTGTGCTGGGGGAACGACATTTCACTTTGAGGAATCCCCAAACTCCTCCGTCCTGTTGGATTTTGTTTGATTTAGACCTTGCTGGCTGTGTTTTCCTGAAACGAGAATAGGGAAATGCCAGACATACTATTTGTGTGTCTGCAGGATATGCTGTAATGAAAACAGCACAGAATTTGCAGGAGGAGAAGCCCACATTGTCTTGGGGGGGCCTGTGTCTCTGAGACAATTACTGGGACAAGTGGCTGCTGTAGAGGTGAAATCACCATCAGCTCTGCAAGCTGCCCATCTTCCAGTGTGGAAAGCATACACAGGCAACATCTTTTCATTAGCAATTTCAAGGAATGAGATGGAGGAGATGCACAAGAGGTGGCAGCAGTCTGTGGGGACAGCTTGCCCTGGTGAAATAATGAGGGAAAGGAAAAAACAACAGAAGCCAAACTAGCACTAGTTCCAGCTAGACGAGCTGATTAAACAGACCAGGAGAAAGTTCAGAGCCACAGTATGTCTTGGGCATTACTTATTTGTTAACTAAGGACATCCAATTCTCACAGAAGCAACTGGAGAGAAGGTTTTTCAGAGCCACAATTAATGTTCCAAAAGTGTTTCTTTAAAAATCAACAGCTGGAGTTTGCAACAGATGGTGAAAGCACAGTGAAAGCAGGGATTACGACCAGAGGGCAAAATGGGAATTTTAATACTGGCACCAAACATTCCTGATGGGAAAGATTCAGTTGTCTGTGGATAATAAGCATGCTGTCACAGTCCCTGTTGCATCCCAGAACTAAGATTTGAGTGAAACAGTCCTTAGGAGGGCCATGTTTGTAGCAACCATATGTCACCCAAGGAGAACAGCGAGTCTTCAGAATCTGGCTCAAGGGATTTCTGAATTTCTAATAAGTGATCTGGAACAGAGAAGAGAGAAAATGAAGCAAAAACTCAAGGAAAGGTCTCTCTCGGCATATCTGTGTTAGCCTGCAGCTTGTTTGTTTTGCCATAAGCTTTGTAGACATCCTCACATGCTGAAGCTCCGGGTAATTCAAAGAGTAGACAAAATTAAAAAGCAAGAAGGTCGAAGAATGAAAAATGATCAGGTGTAATGTGATTAGGAAAGGTGAGAACACCTTTTGGAGCCCAAAGGTAAAGAAAATTAGGTATTCCTGTAACATGCAAAACAGCATAGAGAATGGGATGGGAGAATGAGAAGCATGAAGCTGTTGCTGTAAGATATCAGCTCAGAGTCAATAGGAGGATCTATGTCAGAAAGGCTTTAGGTTTTTAAGTCTAAACCTGTCATTCAGAAAACCTTGTCAGTTCCTTGCTTCCCTCAAAAATATCTCTCATGCAGGCCAAAAGTCCCTCTTGGTAGCTGGAGGTCTCTGCTGTGCCAAACACCTGACCTGAGCAGGACTTCTCTGCACTGAAGGCTTAGTTTCCTGCCAGCTTCATGCTTTGCAGGACAGCAGGACAGCTGAAACAAATGAGCCAGAGGTAGAATTTTGGTAAGCCCTGTAGAAATTGGGGCTCCCCAGCTTTCCTTGCCTTGCCTGCTCTTGCTGGTCCAAGGGGTCTCCTTGCTTGCAGCATCTCCCTTATCTATAGGTCTGTCTGGGTCCTGGGTTGGCAAGGCAGGGAGATCAGCTCCATGCTTCTGTTGCACGGAGGAAAAACTCTGGGAAGCTGGCTTCTAAGCTAAACTGGAATTTTCATCAAAATCTGTGCTGGAGATAAAGATGACATGTTCTCCCAAAAGGTTTGTGCAGCCTTCGAGGGCTTGACAAAAGAGTAATTAGCTTCCCCAGATGTCTGTTGTCATCTTGAACAGTGGAGAAAACCCACAAATGAGATGAGCAGGCTAAAAAACTTGGAAAAAAATAGCTTTGAGTGCAGATGTTGAAAGCAAGAGAAAGGTAGCCTCTGTAATTTGGCAGCATTCAAGTCCTCTGCCGAGGCAGGGCAGGTAGTCCTAGAGACCTCAAATTCCAACTTTATTTCCCAAGTTCCCATGTAAGCCCATTTTTCTCCACAGTCAAGACCCAGGTCACAGAATCAAGTATCCAGAATTACTTAGGTTGGAAAAGACCTCTAACCTTTGACCGACTCCTACCTTGTCAGCTACACCATAGCATTGAGTCCAGTTGTTTCTTGAACACCTCCAGGGATGGCGACTCCAACACTCCCCTGGGCAGTCTGTTCCAATGCTTAACAAACCTTTCTGTGGAGCAATTATTTGAACCTCCCCTGGCACAGACTGAGGTAACAACCTCTGAATTTTACCATGGCAGCAAGCCAAAAATGGTTAACATCAGACTTCTTTCTTGAACCTTAATTCAGAAGAGGCATCTCCTACTAATTGGATTCTAACAGGGAACAAGTATCAGAAATAATGACAGCAATCCAAAATCTCCAGTGAAATGTTCTCAGTAACTGTCTAACTCATTAGCTGGAAGCAATTTTGTAAATTTGGTACCTCTCCCCCTCATTTGACTTCCTCTGGCAATCACAGTGGCCCTGGAAGGCTCCACCAGGCAGGAAGAATGGGCAGCAGGCCCATGGCAGCAAACTATTGAATGACTGGGTTGTTGTGCGAGTGACTGTCATCTGTGAGAGGAGGATGTTTTCCAGTTTGTCCTTGGCAGCTGAAGCTTTGCTGAAGGATAACCACATTTAAAGACAAGGAATTTCAAGAACTGCTTTTGCTTTTAGGCATTTTGAATGATGTGTGCTCTTACGAAGTTCAGATTTGGATCTATACTTCCTTGAAGCTCAAGGAGAGCTGAGCATCTCTAATTAGGAAAAGTAATCCCTTTAATTTCAAATTACAGCTAGAGGCTTGTTTACATACAGTTAACCATAGAGGTTTCTCAAGATCTTCAATTTATAGGCAGTGATCATCTACAGTTATTTCACCTTTTTACTGTTATGTGAAGTTTTTCTAGTTCAGTCTGGAAAAGAGCAGCTTTGGGCTGACCTAATTGTGGCCTTTCAGTACCCTACAGGTAGGAAGCCTAGAGGAAAGATGGAGAGAAGACTTTTTACAAGGGCATGTAGTGAGAGGCAAGAAAGAATGGCTTCAAACCAAAAGAGGGCAGGTTTAGATTAGATATTAGGAAAGAACCCTTCACTATGAGGGTGGCCAGGCACTGGAACAGGTCGTCCAGAAAAGTTGTGAATGTCCCATTCTTTTAGTGTTCAAGACCATGTTGGATGGGATCCTGAGCACTATGGTCTAGTGGAAGGTGTCCCTGCCCAGAGCAGGGTAGGTGGAACTAAATGATCTTTAAGGTCCTTTCCAATCAAAACCATTCTATGATTCTACCTGTGTCTACTCAGCGAAACACAAAATGAAAGGTAACCTATTCAGGAGCTGAAGCTTGGGTCCCCTATCAATGGTCTTATGTCTACAGCTTTATGCCACTTATGATGAAAAGATGGTCGTAATGCTGAGAAGCTTTAAACTAAACAAAAAAAGCAGTTTCAGCAGCAGAATGTTAATTATGGACACTAAATATATGAACTAGAAGGTATTTAACAGCTTGGCCCAGCTACTGAAAGAAATATCTGCACATACCTACACCACAAAGCTTGTTCTACTACAGCAGAGCTTCCTCTGAAACAGCAGTACCACCAGAAAACAACATATTTTGTTGAGAAATGACAGTTTCATTTGAAACAATCAGAAAACAATCAGAAAACAATAAATATTGTTTATCTGCTTCTGTTACTGTTCCAAAGGATTCTGAAGAGTGAAATGCTCAAGCCCTTTATTCAGTTTCTTCCTCAGGAAGGAAACAACAGTCCAAGTCCCAGCATTTTGTCACTTGCTGTCACAATGACATGCTCTTGTTGCACACCAGAGATGCCCTAAAAGAATAAATCAGCACGGATAAGAGTTTTTCACCAGCTAAGCACTCCCCAAACTGCTAAAAATTTGCATTAACTGGTGTAAAACTAACTAATGAACAAAATCCTCTGTTATTTAGTATTTTCATGGTTGTTCAGTAACTGCTAGGTGGCAAATTTTTTTTCTGATGCTCTTGTCTTGTGACACTTTCAGTGTCCCACAGCAGAATATATTTGATGGCATCACTGAAACGCAAAGTATCTTCAGGTTCATCTGTTCTTCTGCTGAGGAGGTGTCAGAGGTTAAATACAGCTCTTCACAGGGAAAGAAAAGCAGCATAAAAATCATGGTGCTAGGAACTAAATGAAATTACCACCTCCTATTAGTCCAGGTGCTACTGCTGAACTTCTGCTTTTCTATTTCCCCACTACTTTAAGAGTGAGGCTAAGATAAAAATTACAGATAATATTTAGGGCCTAGTAATGCCCTGTATAGGTTATAGAGAAGTATCAAATTACTGCTTAGTTAGCACTAGCAGATACCTACCTAGGACACATCTTGCTTAAAACAGCATGTGTTCCCCCACCTCAGGGGCTTCAATAACAGTAGCTCCTTCCTTTTTGCACACAGAAGGCCCGAGAGGCATTGAAAGCAGTGCCCAAGCACAAATAACAGTTTTCTGAGCAGCACGTGGCTAGCTGGTAATATCACATTTGCAGGGATGTCATCCATCCACTGACTCCAGCTGTCATGCTGCATCTGCTGTGGGAGCTGGAAATGTTTAGTGAAGTCACCACACTCTGACTCTTGCTATTGAGACTTTCAGCATTAAACTTCCACTGCAATGGGTAAGGACATGAGCACCAAGTTTGTTCCTTGCCTCTCTTACTCCTAGTAACAAGGCAGAGGGATGTCTACAGAAAAGAGATTTTCACTAATACATTATTGCTTAGCTTTGGTTTTAAATGTTGAATTTTCAGTTATTCTTATGGCATATTAGGAGAAACAGTCAAATCACAGTCCTCCTAATCCAGAATTCCAGTAAATTTCTGTGCCAGTAGCTAGTCCAGCTTCCACTGAGGGACTCCATCCCTAGGACTGCTCTCTTGTGAATAAACTGAAGACAAGAGCTTATTCAGAATTTTCTATTCATGGATAATGTTATCTTGAGGACACACTATAGTTATCTTCAGGGACATGAGAATTGGAAGGCTACCTCACATCACTCTTCTGCAAGAGCAAGCTAAAAAAAGCCCAACCAATGATTTTTTTTTTTTTTTTCCCTCTCCTCCTGGCATGCCATATCTGAAGGCAGAAGTAATTAACAGAAGGAAAAATGAACAAAGTTGCCAAACCTGGCTGTTCAAACCAGTAGGACCTATCCATATTCTGAGAGGTCTGGACAAAGAGACAATTACACAAAAGTGGTCTACTAAAGATTTGCGAAGTAGAAGAGCTTGGCAGAAAATTGTGTGGTTGTTTATGAGCCTGACTTCCAAGTCCCTCCCTTGGCCTTCCCCCTAAGTCCTACTCAGTTTGGAAAACCCCTTTCACAGGAGAGACTGTCAGGAAATCTATAAGCAGATCTTTATGCAATCCTGACGGGCAACCTCAGGCTAGAAATAAATAAATGACCTGGCAACACTGATCTTTCAAAGCTGCTGCTGCCATACTGAATCCAGAAGTACTGCTGCTCATGTTTCTGCTTTCCTACAGAGAGATGGCAAAGCAGAGCCAAGTCAAGAAAATCCTGGTCAAGAAGCTCCAGGTGCTAGGGACAGGTGTCTATCTCCAAACTGTCTTGAGCACCCTTTATTCTTATATACCCACAGCCCAGCTGCCCTCTTCCATCCCTAGACTATGGAGTGCAGCTCCCAGCTGAAATCAGTACATACATACATACATACATATCTATCTATCTATCTATCTATCTATCTATCTATCTATCTATCTATCTATCTATCTGTCTGTCTGTCTTTTTTTTGCAGCTACCAAAATATAAATTAACTCAATGCAAAGGAATTCAAATATCTCTCTCTCTAAAGAATACAAAGACTCAAAGATGTTAAAAATACTTCTGACCTTTTTCACATAAATCAACTCTAATGCAAATGTACACTCATGGGAGGAAAGACAACTAAGATACCTTTACACCAGTTCTGAAGATTATTAGGAGAATTATGTAAAAAGTTCATTTATTTCCACATAAAACCAGATTTTTCTTCGTGTAACATAAGCCTCTCACAGGGCTTTTTTGGGGAGGTTGGATCTTGGTGCAAAACACCAGTATCTATTTTTCTAAGGTGGTTTTGAAAAAGTAGATAGCTGGGAGGTTACCTTGCCCAGCTTGTGAATTTTGCTTCACATACAGGAAACAGAGACCATAAAAAACAAGAGTATATTCATAAAATAGCGTTTCCACCATAGAGAAAATAACCTTGAAACTAGACTAACAGAAATTTCATTATGTTTTATACAGCAGGAATGGTTTGGCTCCAGGTCTATTTAATCAAAACCCTGAAGGTTTAAATCCCACTATATTACAAGAGCATTACTCTCTCAGACTTAATTACAGATTCCAGTTGGAGTATGACCCTGTCTGCCTCAAAAGCAGGAACTCAGATAACAGGACAGCTTTGCAACATCATTTTTCTGGCATCTTAATCCTGAACTTGGCACAGCTAATTAAGATCAAATAAATGTTGACATGATGACCCTGTTACAGAAACACAATGCCTACCCAATACTGACCCCAGCATGCCACAAGAGATACTCTGGAACATTTACTTTGTGAGTGGCATCTCCAGCAAGTAGCTCCACTTTCAGTACTACTGATTGCCACTCAGAGAAATGTTTATTTCCAAAATCCCCAGAGTATGGGTCATCTGTCATGGCACCGAGTCATTCAGAGAACTCAGCTTCAACAGAAGGCTTTAGAAGGAAAAGGAGTTATTTTAACCTGTACCAGAAGTTTTGTGCTTGAGCAACTCAAGACCAAGGAAAAGCATTTTTAGGAACAGATCTAGAGATGACTGAGCTGGCTGTACTCAGGCATTTGCAATTCAATAGTGACACAGTTCAGCTCTATTTCTCAAATGTCTGAGAACCATGTTTCCACACACCCTATCCTGCAAAGCTGTGTATCAGAGGTGAACTGGGTACTGCCCTCTTGACAGTAACTATAAATTCAATAGAAAGCTACACGCCACAATTATGAATATTTCAAGTGGAGATGGCACAGCTTTATATGCTTTGTTTCTGCCATGTGGGGAAGCTTTCTAGATGAAAATTTCTAGATGATCAAAGAAAACAGTTAATATGCCTCTGGGAAAAGGGGGGTGCAGAATCTGCACCCTGTTTTCACAGCCTGGAAGGAAAAATATCAACCCTCCCTCAGCTCTCTATTCTGACTGTGATCAGAGTGGAGAAGTTTACAGAGTATCTTGTAAACAACTGTAATGCCCATGGATCCCAAATAAACCCCAGATCACATACAGGTTTTAGGTGTGGTACTTCATATGAAAGAAATAATTTTTTATTTTCTCCTAAAATCAAATTAGCCATACATATTAAGGGCCTGGAGAGGATGATCTTTCCTGGACTCCAAAAGAAGTCCAGATCATGAGGGAAACACGGAGTGACTCTGGTACAAATTTATTTTTATTTTTGCTGCTTTTTAGAGCATCCTCCTCTTGTTTAAATACCACTCCCTCCTCTTCCTGCACCAAGACATTGTTTGTTTAGAGATAAAACTCCTGAGCCCAGAATTAAAATACAGTCCTTAGTGTCTAAGCATGAATGCAATGACAAGCATGATTCTGGAAGATTACATCAATTCATCCAAAAATGAGAAAAAGTGATGTTTTCTGGAGGGGCAACAAGACTAATAACAGTTGATAGAATACTTTTTTTCTCTGCAAAATCAAACTGTAATTCCTGCAGTGCATCAGAGATTAAACAGTAGGCAAATACATCTACTTTACAGCTCTACAGCCTAGATGGGAAAAATGGCAGTTCAAATAATGTGCCTGTGTCAAATCATAGGGGAGTCTGACTACGAGCTCTTGCTGTTTTGCAGCCAAAACTAGGTTACATATGCATGTTCAGATTTTGCCTTGTTAGAGAATGTCCTGTGAGAAGCATCAGAAGAAAACTGAACCTGAATAATCTGGACAAAAGCTGTGGTTTTGGGTTGAGGTGGGTTTTTTTTTATTTTGTTTTGTGTTAGTTTGTATTTTATGCATTTATTTAAATCAGTGCCTGGTCTACTCTTCAGAAACAGCTAAACAAATAACTTCACATGGGTTGTTGGAGAGTATCTCTATAGCTTGACTGAGATTACAGTGAGAATCTAAGATTTCATCAAGTTTTTCAGCCTCCAGTTTTCTCTTCTGTGTGGAAATAAACGGCAGAAGAGAAAACTGGTGACATTTTGAAGTCTCTTTGGAAAGAAAAAACAATTTAGCAACATCATTATTATAGACTATAACGTGTTTATGAACAGAATGTAATATAAGCTTTTTAATAATATTTGATGTAACTGGATTACTGTCTCTTCAGTTTTTCATGGTTATCAATGAACACCTTCAGTTTACATTCTTAAATAAATTACTGTGTAAATAAAATATGCTCAGAGATCTTGTATGTGAACAGTACTTACATTTAATTACAAATGATCTGGATATGTTTATAGATGAAATACATTAAAATTGTTTACAGGAAATAAGCTCAAATAGCACTAATTTTGAAATCTAAATTTTCACAACAGTACTGAGAGTAGCTCAGCTATTTTTTTGAACATGCTTTTCAAAATGGAATTTGGAATGCAGTAGAAAAAAAATCAAAGAAATGCCAAAAAGAGGGAAGCACAGAAGATCAAAACTCCATAGTAGGTTGGATCAACAGAATATTAAACTGTAGTTTTAAATGTAAGTACTACACCAAGTAGTAGTGTGGCTGTTCTTAAATGTTAAAGCCCTTGTTTTCTAAAGGAGACAGTAATAAGCATTTTTCCTATTCAATCCACTCAAGATTTAGACATCGTGCTACAAAAGCAAACATATCTGACACTTCTTCTATAACTTTAGCAGTTGGCTTTCCTGCTCCATGCCCAGCCTTGGTGTCGACATGGATGAGAAGTGGATTGGTTTGTTTACTGCTTCGGCCCACAATGTACTGCAGGGTAGCGATGAACTTCAGAGAATGCAGAGGGACCACACGGTCGTCGTGGTCTGCTGTGAGAAGCAGCGTGGAGGGATACTGGATACCATCTTCTTCTGGTAGTTTGACATTGTGAAGTGGAGAATACCTGAGAAAAACATACAAATGTTTCTGAATCTTTCTCCTCAAGACCCAAGAAGAAGCCTTTCCTACTGAAACCATCAGAGTGGCATTTGTTAGCACTCAGAATGGAACAGTTCTCAGATTAATCAGATTTGTGCTAATGGCAACTGACACATAGTAGTGGCCACAGATCTCTGGCTCTAAAATGTGAAGCAAGTACATTTCTTTATTTTAAAGACAGATATATGTGTATATCTCACAGGAATGTCCAAAATATATATTTATATTTTCCCTGATATTTTCCCTGTAGCAGGAAACTGCAGCAAAACCTGTCAAATCCATAGCATGATCCATCCTGCTGGAAACAGGGAAACTGAGACTCTCAACAGAGGACGAGAAATTAATTAAGATCCTATTATGTATGGTATAGTGCCATTCAAGTCCTAAAAATAAATCCAACACACATTGTATAATACAATTCACAATGGTGACTGTCTCTCCCTCATGGTAAAAAATACAATTTATGTAGTGGTCCACTTGAGAATATTCTGTTGTAATAGCCTAAAAGAGTCACTATTTAGAAAGAAAACCTTATGAACTGTTAAAAGCTGCTAGGAGAACAAGGTCTTTGAAAATAGAACCACTTGATTCAACAGGGGCTTTGAACATAGTCCTTGATTCAAAACTGACTTGTAAGGAAATGCTGAACTCCCCAAATTCACTGTGGGAAAGGATGAAGTAATCACTAGAATAGATATGGATCATGACAACTGGAAACTGTTGAGCAGACTATGCGTTTTAACAACCACAGAAAGTGTTTAAAGGCACTTACTTGCGCAGCCATTCGAACTGCTCTTTACAGTCGGAGCAACCATAGTCAGTGGTCCAAGCATGGCCAATGGTGTACTTGTGGAATTTGAGCATGTCCATCACTCCCACTTGGGCAATAGCACAACCAAACAGGTCAGGGCGCTGATTAGCACAGGCAGCTTCAGCAGGAAAACAATTCCATTAGTATTCAGATCTTAAAAGAATTAAGTTCAACAGTAAAAGGTTCACTACCAAGTCCTCCTGGGAGTAGGATGTCAGTGAATATGAAGTCAAGTAGACTTTCAAGCAAAACTCTAAAAAAATACACAAAAGGATAAAAAAAGTAACTCTGAAAAATGGCATGTTCAAAAGAACGTAAGAGCCATTTCTGTGCTCTTCAGACACCAAACATGTTCTATGAAAACTGCCTTTCAAACCACCAAATTGGGACTGAAGGGAGAAATGAACTTCTAAAGCATGTGAGATTTTGAACTACTGAACTGAAGGCACCTAAACTATTCGCTGTTTCAACTTTTAATGTTAGTCTCAAGAAACAAAAGGGCATTAAGGATCAAAAGCCCTCCATTTACTGATGGAAGTTGTCTTCCATAATTACTATGTAAACCTGTAAGAAAAGAGTTTTGATAAAAGCAGACTGAACAAAATCAGTGGAATAACCTCAAATTAACAAAGTGAATTGCTGCTGCGATTTTTATCTTCCTACAACTGGAAGGGACAATTTCTTTAAGAATAATGCTTGCCTCATATATTTTAAAAACAACTCCAGTAGGCCCATCAAGCTCATTGTTCAATGCATAAGAGTGGCAATTGGGAGATCTCTCCTGTAAATTATTATCTGATGAACTAGTTATTTCAGTTTTCTCTGAGTTGGACTTATCTTCAGCCATCCTATAAGAAAGCCACCAAAGACACATCCCTGTAAATACAACTGTTTCCTCTCTTACTGTTTATTCACCCAGTGTTCATCATATCCTGTAAGTTCTTCAATTCCAATTCCTGTTTCTTGATTTAAACCTTTTCTCTGGTGATTTTACAAATTCCTCTGCCTTTTTTGAATTTTAAGAAATAAGAGTGCTGAAATTTTCACGTAACTACTATAATGGGTCCCAGAATCCCTTAATTAATTCAGAACTATTCACTGTGCATGTACATGTAGGTATAATCTTTCCCAAATTCTTCTTATCTCCTCGTTTTTGTCCATTGTAAAAACTGACTGACTCTTTGCCTCCTGCTAACCATGATATTGCTATGACATGACTTTGCTCCAGCTCAGCAAGGACTTTCTTTCACAGCCTTATGTGAGGAAGCTTTTGAAAATCCAAGAATAGCTCCTCACCTAGATCATAGTTACAAGCCCCATATGCAGCCTGACTACTTCAGATAACGCTAATAATTTGAAAGCTGCAACTTCAGCCTGCAGAATTCTTTCTTTTATGTCAGCTATTATTTATTGGTTTCAACTAGCTTGCCCATTAGAGAAGTCAAGATTTACTCATCTGCAGCTTGTGGATCACCATGAACCATTTAAAACTTGGCACTATACTTGCCCCCTTCTGTTCCTCAGATATTTAGGCTTAGTAACCTGCAATTTCATATCAGAGTTCACTTAGGATCCTGCATGTGCACCATCTGGTCCTGGCAACATATTACTTTTCATTGGATTGATTCATTCCAAAACCTTTCCTGCTGATGCTTCAACTGGAGTCAGCTCCCCAGAATATTCTGCATGAAGACAGACTGGTGCAGGGAAGCCCCCAACCTCTCCTCAGGAGGGAACATCAACACAAACAGATCATTTAGTTGTTCTGCTTTGCAATTAATTTTCTTCAATGCTCCTTTTACATCTCACTAACCTGCAAGTCCCACAGATTGTCTGGCCAGCTTCCTGCCTCTGATGTGCACAGAAAAATGTCATTGCTAATCTTAATATTGGAAGCAATTTGCTCATCAGTCTCCTATGATCTGTCTGTCCCTGCCAAGAGTTTACACTATACCCTATTTTCTTCACTTAAACATGATTTTTGCTTTCCGAAAAATGAAATTTTACTTCTGGTTATCTCGGATATGTAACTATGCTAACTTTTCCTTATTTATGAGTCATTTCCATAAGGTACATATAGCGCTTTAAAGAGATGCTATGTAAAAGATCTTTAGGTTTTAACAGAAGCTTTTGATCAGATCCCTCATCTTCAAGCTATTTTCTTTTACGAACATAAATTGTATTGTGATAGGAACAAAAGCCGTAACAACTACCATAACATTTTATTTTAATACTCTTTATTTCAGAGTGTCTCTTGAAGCACTGTTTGTTGCTCAGGATTTTGAAAGAAATTGCTCCTTGCTAGTTCCTTAAGTAGTTACTTCAGTAAGAAATCACCTATGGAGACCCTCATCCATGCACACTGCACCTTTTCAATTAGCCGTAACAATTATATGCATTAATAAAGTGTAATCCAGAACAACAACTTATTGGTGAATTTTATGCCCCTATACATAACCTTAAGCTTTAAAATTCGGTACAAAAATAAGCCTTCAAAATGTCAGAACTGGTTTTGTCTATGCAAACATGAGAGGTCAAACACTGCATCTGCAGGGAGGCTTTCAGCTCACAGCTGTGCTGCTCTGCTCAGCTTGGGGATCGCACTGCAGGACAAGGAAGTCTTGTTTTGCAGTTGAATGAGGCAAGACAAGCTCAGGGCTCTGCAGTCCTCAGAGTCATCTCCTGTTAGTCTGACTGAAAGGAAACAGTATTTTGGAAGAGTGACAATACTCTTCCTTGTCAGCTTTTTCTGCAATAAATAAGAACAAAGAAAATCTGGCAGTGGGTCCTTGAACCTACAAGGATGAGTTATGATCTCCGATGTTGCATCAACAACTACTGCAAAATTTATTTTTGTGTTGATAAATAAGACCTTATAAGAATTTCCTGAATTCACCTAATTCTGCTCAGTCAAGGAAAATCCCTATCTGGCTCATCAAGAGCATGGAAATCCTGCTTGACTGTAATCCACCAGTAAATTTAAGGGACAGATTCTAAAAAGATTTTTTAGAGCAGGGAGGTCTAGATTCCTAACACCTGTCTCCTACCAGAATGATGTATTTCCTTGCTTCCTCTCACTGACACAAGGAGCCCAGCTGAATAGCTCTGCCAGTATCCCAGGGGGTTTTATTACTGAAGCTGGGTAGGATGAATCTCATCCTGACTGAAGCTGAAGTCCACATAGCAATAAAGAAGTATTTTCAGAAGCTATGCAATATATTCAAAGTTTAACTGCATTTCCAACTATATATTTAGGCCCAACATAAAATTGACTTGTGCAATGCTTGCATTCCCAAATGGAGTACAAACCCTTTAATACTTTATCATATTCACCCATTTCTATTTTAAATGCACAAACACCTTCTACCACTTGTTATTGAGAAGCATATAAGCAAAAACCAAAATACAACTTTACAAGGACTTGTTACTTGATCTTTAAAACAATTGCTTTTTAAAAATATTAATGCAGGTCTAGCAAGATGACTTAGACCAAAGATCTATGTAATTCCAAATCCTGTTTCTCATGCTGGATGCTAATTCACTGAAAAATAGAATAAAATCAATAGTCAGTATACAGCAGCAGATAAATATAAAGAGAAGAGCAAGCAGAGTGGGCCTAGGAAAATGCTCGTTTTCTATAATTCAGTGGTTTATGAACTTGAGGTGCCTTTTTTACCCCCTTCTCACACAAGTAGCTCAAATCTGTCATAGTGTCTCCTTTCATGCTGCTTAAAAAAAAGCGAACAGACTCTGATACTATTACTTTGTGTCTCCTTTTTCTTTCAAAATTGCACAAAAAATCACCTTTGTTACTTTCAGATGCTTTCAGATAGGGATCTTATCAGAAATATATTTTGTAGCTATTAGACTGCTCAGAATACGAGATCTTTCTGTGACAAGACTTCTATTTAAGAGGAGGCTATAAATTTCCTTGAATTTAAGAACAGAGAAGTGAATTTTAAGTGAACAAGATGCATTTGTAACAGACCACACACAGTTTCCCAATGCTACATAAATTAAGAGTTCAGTGGTTATTCTGTAATGGTTAACCTGAAGAAAGAAAGATTAAAAAAACCCCATGTTTTTTAAACCATTCTTACTTTCTGTGTGATTCTACCACAGGGTTTGCTCTTACCACACGAGACTGTGTGGCTTTTAACAGCCAGCCTTTGCCAGAGACGGCAGAATTCCAATGTCCTATGCAAACAGCAAATGAAGTACTACTGTACATATTTAACACCTGGTATACGTTAATGCATTGATGTTCTGGCAACTTTTGACAGGCAGATCTCATCAATTTTTGTCTGGTTACTTTAATAAGCCCAGCACCAAATCTGGGAAATAGACAAGCAGCTCTTACCAACTAAGAGGCCCCCATTTGAGCCTCCATTAATAGTCAGCTTCTTTGGGGATGTGTAGCCTTCCTTGATGAGGTATTTGGCAGCACACTGAAAGTCATCAAAGCAATTTTGTTTGTTGGCCAAGATACCACCTAGCACACAAACAAAACAAATCAGTTGATACCATAAAATCCTTTTGATACCATCTCTTCAGAAAAACATGTGTGCAAAAATACCTGGGAACAATTCCAGTTTCATGAGCATTTTAATAATTGATGCAGCTCAGAAGAACAGCAAAAATGAAAGATTCTGTCAACACAGAGATGGTTCTGTCAATAAGAACCATAAGATGGTTCTGTCAATAACTCTGATGCTTTCAGAAACTCTGAATAATACATACCTATGCTGTGGAGCAAGTGCCAGGTAATGTTCCTGACCAGTGAAAGGAAAGCTAAAAGCTTTGCACAGCAAAATATATACAAAATGACCATATACAACACACTTGAGGTTTAAGCTAATGGGACTTTAACATCATTAAACTCAGTGACAGTTTCTTAAGGCAATAAAGATTTGGCTCATAAAATAGGCTATATAAAATAAGCACTTCTAATTTCCTGGATATATAATATGTGGCTGGTAATTTACTTTTTTTCCCTATTAGTTGTTTTCAAACCAGATGATATAAAGCTATGGTCAAAAAGGGACTTCAGAGTTGCATCTTGCTTTGAAATTTTAGTAATTAACTTTCAATATGTAAATGCTTAAAAAACTGCCATCATGTTGAATGAAATTCCAAATGTCATCAGATGTATAAGGGAACAAATAACGACAGAAAATGTTGGTTCTGATGACATCATTGATAAGACCTCCAGGTCTGAAAAACAAAAATTTGCAGGGTGAGATAGGGAAGGGGAAGGATGGTTTTTCCTAAAATCTTGCAATTATTTTAGTAGAAGAGTATTAGCTTAGAGAACTCACAGTTGTCTAAATCTTGCTTGTCTGGCAAGAGACTAAAACTAGATCCTCCTCAAATGTTATCATACCTAAAGACCTTGGTAATCTCAAGCAATTAAATGCTAGTAAGAAATGGGAACAAGGAAGAAAATCCATGCATTCCTGTAGCAAAGGCAGTGGCCCAGCCAGGCAAGTGGGGATTATAGGATGCAGAAATGGAAGTCCAGTTCCTGCTACTTTAAAAACTGGATGTTTACTCTAAGCTGATTGCCTAAGGTTCCTGCTATGGTGCAGGAACCTCCAGGACAATTAATTTTACCCTAAATTAAGTGAGATGAGCTACAGTCTGGAGGTGTCTCTTTATTTTCATTCTCCATCAAGTGATCCTGGACAACCAGTTTACAATGTTTGCTTTGTTTGTATGTCACAGAAGTTTAGTAAGATAAGTCTGACATTTAGTCATAAAGATCTTGTAGAATTGAAATCAGGACATTTGTAATTTTTTTTGTTTTTTTTTTTTTTTTTTTAAACCACAGGATTCTTGTATTAACAAGACCATTGAAGAGAGACATACTGGGACAACAAAAAAGTCTTCGAGCATGTGGCAATAAAGGAGAAATAAATCTTACTCCCTGCTCAAAACACCAGGCTGGTGTAAGGTCAGAATCCTATTTATAAAATTAAACCTAAGCGAAAAAACTTCTGTAATTGCTTTTGGAATTAAAAAAAGAACGGATACATATTTTATTTCAAACTGCAATAAAAGACTTGGGTCAAAATCAAGCAGGAAATAGGTGGATCAAAGAAGCATTATCATATTAAGATAAATTTTATTAAAATCAACTACAAATCAATCTGCAAATTAAAATTAATGAAGGATACTTCATCTTTAGCAATAATATCCTGTATCTGCAAGCACATACAGCTTCTATTTATGAAACTATTACATAATTAACTCAATTGTGAGGAAATGACCCAGACAAATAGTTACCACAGATGAAATAGTAAAATCAAGATGCAATGATCTGGAAATACCATTTTGTCTGATGAAAAGATATTATGGATTACTGCCATGGCAAATTGCTAGATCATAAGCACCACTGTTTTGGTACATTTGCCTTGCTGACAACATTCCCAGCAACTCATGCACCAGATTCTTGGAATACGAGTGAAGTGTCACCATTAAATAAGGACAGATATGTTCCTGAGATAAGAAGGACTTTTTCAAGCTTTTTCCCCTGGTGGAGGAATGTGGACAGTTGTCAACAGTAAGGAAAGTGGACAAAGACAATTAAATGATTAAGACAAGGATTTGATGGGAAAAACATGAACAGAAATACATCAAAAATGTTAAGAAAAGGGGAAAAGAGATTGACAGAGCTTTTCAGTGTTTGACTGAGTTTCCCTGTGGCATGACAGTCAGCTTAAAAAAACCCTAACAGGTCAAATGATTGCCTACAAGTTGGATCCCCCAAGAGTGTGGAGGGATGATGTGAATGCACTTCTGGAGTTGACGGTTTTCATACAAACTTCAATCACAGAATCACAGAACCATTTAGGTTGGAAAAGACCTTTAAGATCATCAAGTTCAGCTGTTAACTCAGCACTGCCATGTCCCTAAGACACATCTATGTGTCTTTTAAATACCTCCAGGCATGGTGACTCAACCACTTCCATGGGCAGCCTGTTCCAGTGCTTGAAAATGAAGTGCTTTTGGTGAAGACATTTTTCCAGTCGCATTCATCAAATATTTAAAAAAAAAAGGTCTGTTCATAAATTATGCAAAAACAATATAGAAGAGTTTATACTCTGAACTCAAGAGTTCACACCTTCCATAAAGTTCTGCGAATTCTTTTTTTGTGTGTGTGTATGTGTGTGTGTGATACCAAGAGAGCCTAAATAGTCAGAGCTGTTGTCTTGGGGATTCTGAATTGGGCACCTACAATAATGTAAGAGGTATGTGAAAGCAAGCCAGGTCTTTTGCAATAGACAGACATTTTTTGTACGATCAGTTCAAGATAAATAGCTGCATTTGCCAGTGCTTAAGTCCAGGGAACTTGATATTGCTTAAAAAATACAATGATTTCCTTGGAAAATATTGTCTTTCTACAAAACTGTTTTTAAGTAGGCTGCAAAAATGAAAATAATCTAATGAAAAGCATCAGATGAACACTGGACAATGTACAGATCTAAAATGTAAGTAACATCTACTTTTTTGCACAGAATAAGTAAAATGCAAAAGGAGATGTGAGCATGGAAGAGAGAGTGAAAAGAAAATGTTGCCATTTTCATTGCTAAGCCTGCAGTTTTGTTCCTGTGCTTTGACTGACTTACCTTTGTGCCAGGTCTCTCCATATTCGCCCCCGCCCCTGATGTTCGCCACTGCTAGAACACCTCCCAGGTGTCGCACAAAAATAAGTCTTGACACACTGAAAAAGCAAACAGGTAAGAGGATTATTTTTATTTCCCAATTTTTATACACCTACCACTTCTGCAAAAATACTTTGAGGGAAAGATGTCTCCCAAAATCAATGATGAAATTGTGAATTAAGTCCCTCTTGATGGCGAACCTGAGCAGTTAGACTTTTTTTGACGGTTGTCCACAGAAATGAAACTCCCAGCAGCTTTAGGAGAGGAAGGAACCAGTGCTGGTCTCTTCTTCCTCTCTTGGTTCTGCTCTTTGGAGGAGAGTGGCCAGTGGTTTGGCCTAACAGATGACCACTCAGAATGTGTCACCATTTACAAAAATTATCTTGAAAGCCATTAGTCTGCAGATGAGAGTTATGCAGTACTACTGGACCTCCATAGCTTTCTGAATTGTTCCTCTTTCATGGGATCCCCACTTCTTCAGAGAAGAAAGGAAGATTTAGCCCAAATGAAGAAATCAAAGAATTAAGTCTTAAGATCAGCATTTGATCTTTGTTTATGAGCAGGTATTTTCAACCTAACTTCTGCTTAATATACTTCTTTTGGACCTTTGCAATACTGTGTGTGCAAAGAAAAATTCTGTATCTACCATTCTTTTGTGACATGGTCAGCAGTCAAATCAGCAGGTGGACAATGTCATTCTTATTAATTTTCCTCTCACATTGTTAACTACAAAACAAATAGTGTAACATAAAATTAGAGGTTCTGCCTCCCCTACTATCTCCTGAACCTGTCTGAAATCCAAAATAGCACATTTTTTAAAATGCCAAATTTCTTATTTACTTGAATTCTTTGCTCATCCAGAAACCACTGTCTGCAGAAAATAAATTTGTTCAACCACAAGGGCAAGGATTGGGTCTTTTTACTTTAAGTCCCACTACTGCTTATCAGAAATGGCTTGAAAAATGTTAGTCTTACAGTGTGTCTCATGTGGATGTAATATCACAACAGGTGAAGTTTTCATACCTCCCAAAGCAATTACCTCTGTACTGGCACATGTTCTTGAGAGTATATATCAAGGAGTAAGGAAACGAAAAGCACAAGGATAACTGGTAAGAGATTTCTGTATTTTCATAACCATCAAAGAAAACCTTCCACCTAGGCTGGTTACCCAGCCCATCAGATGGCTCAGGAGGTGTGAATTATCTCACCTTCTGTAAAATGAATTCTTAAAATCATCACTGTGAATTGCATTTTCCTTAGATTGCTGTGACATGCTGATCAAATCCAAGACTGATATTCTCTAAGTACATTGTGCAAAGGTCAGAGAGTATTACTCTGTCAAACTCCAGGACTACTAATTTCAAGAGGTTGCTACACAGCTAATGTGGAGTAAACCTGACAGTAGGTTGCCTCATGAGACTGTGGCTTCTTAATTTTTGGTACGTAGAATCAAAAAACCTCCCAAAATATTCTGCACTTCTTTTCACTGTCTGCCTCAAACTTTGGAACTCTTGGTCCAATGTTAATTGATTCCCTAATAATCAAAAGTAGCAACTAAGAATTACAGGTAAGGTAAGAGCTTGCTTCCCAAACATATTGCCTGAGACTACTTAAAAAATAAAATATTCCACAACACAGTCCATCCACTTTCATCTGCTGAAAGAAACTGTGCCGGTCTGAAGGACCATGGTGAGTCAGGATCCTAACTTGACCAGTATTTTGAGTATTTGTAACAAACTCTCTTGAACTTTACTCTTAAGTTCAAGGAACCAGGTTTTATAAGTATAGAATACAAACTTAACACTTTTTTAAAAAGTGAAAATTCCAAGTAATCAGACAGCACAAAGCTCAAGTTTCACACATAACCCTATTACTGCCCTTTGTGTTTTTCCAGGTGGATTCTTGCTTCCAGATACAATTTCAAGTCAGTTTGGTGTCTGAGTCACAGCAAACTCCCCAGTCAACCTGCATGGCTATGAAATGTCTCATTCTGGAAAACAAAGTCTGGCTCCCTGCTCTTTCCAACAGTCTCTGTAGCCTTTTGCTCATTATCCCTGTTCTTCCTTCTCTCCTGGAAGCAGGGTAAAGGAAAGAGCAACAGGGTCAGGATGGAGTCAGTGGAGGGATCAGAACATAGTTCCCACCCTGGAGAGCTCCTTCCAGACCCTCTAATCGCTCTTAAGGAGCATAAAACAAAACATAATAAATCAGATATTGTTCTTTACAGTAGAGAACAATGTGAGGAGCTGTGTTTCACAGAGCAACAACACTTCCCCAGAATTACTGATCTGCTGTGAGTTGACAGAAAAATGTGTGCTAGTGCACAGGTGATGGGGAAGAAGTCCTGAGCCACTGGACTTGGTTGCTTTTTAAGCTTTTGTGGAGCTGAAGAGAGCAGTAACAGAATAAGCAAAAGGAATAATCCTCCACTCCGCACTGAGGGCTGCTCTGTTGCCTGACCTTTCTCCAGGCTCACAGTCTCTCTTCCCTGCACCACCTCTTTGCTTAAAGGCTGGGAACAACCTGGCACTGATATGCAATTTCACAGTCTGCTGCACAACCAGCGGTATTCCAGGATGAATTAAAAATTGCTTCTGCTGTACCCACGCAGGCACACACAGAACAGTGAAGGGAAACATGTTGGTTCCTACGGCGTAGTTAGCCAAATCTGAGGCATTAGTGGTGGGCTTGTGAAGGCATTTCCCCAGCAGCTCTGCCAAGCCACTGGTATCAGTTCCATCAGCCTTCGCTTGCACTTGCTATGTGGGCTGTATAATTAATGACAGTGCTCTAGCAAGCACCATCTCAAAATGCCACCAAATAAAGCTCTCCAGTCCAGAGAAGCATACGAAAGATGCATGCTTGCATTCAAAAATAAACCACTACTGTAACTGATTTAATGACTTTGGCCTATCGTTCCTGCAGTTATTTCTGGATCCTGCAACCTGTTGGTTTGTTTCTATTGCTTTCAGTGAAAAAGATTTTTTTTTCATTTTTGATGTGAAAAGGAACACCACTTTGTGAATTAAGCAGAAATAAGCTCCCCAAATGAGAGGGCTTGCTCACACTATCGGGTGTGAAACACCAGTAAGAAAATACTGTACAGGCTGGAAGACATACAGGACAGAATTGAACCACTGGGAAGGAGAAGATGGAAGGCTTTGTGGAAAGTTTTAAGAGCCTTAGGTCTAAGTAAAAAAGCCCAAGAGTATTTAGCCAGGAATTTTCTGTTTGTTTTTTTTAAAAGTAAGGTAGCTGGCTTCTACTTGGTTATATTTCCATGGCTACATCTCAGCTCAGCATCAGGTGAGTGATGCAGCAAGCCTCAGACTTGGCCCTCCCGTGGCTGCTTTCCAGCACTCATGCCTGTGGTCACAAAAAAA